>WWPM01002816.1:0-14173 GCA_023279145.1 Glomeris maerens | reverse complement strand
GGGGGGGGGGGTGCAAAGGACTTTTGCCTCACCCTGTATAAACAAAGCTAACAAAATGATAAAACACGTGACATTAACCAACCTGGAATTTCCAGTCAACTTTGTAAACCCTGGGGTTGGCACGAATGCTGCACTCAAAATAAACATCATCACCTTCCTTTAGGAATTCCTCCTTTAAAGAGCTTCCTAATGCCAGTGTTGCAGTTGGAGGATCTGTAATTCCAAACACATAATTATTTGTAGATTTCTTGTAATTTCAGTATAGTTTTCAAGCGCTGAAAATATGAATCAGTTGAAACGAATAACGTTTTGTATAAATAACTGGAAAAATTGTTTAACTAATAAATATAAGTGACAAAATGAAGTGAGAGTTAAATATAACTATGAGATAATAATATTGATTTTTCCTTCAAATGATAACTGTGCACAGTAGCTGTGCATGCAGAATTCAATGTGAACTGCAGACGAGATTAACTTAATGCATTAAATCCATGCAACACAAATTGTAAAGGCTAAGCTAACTAGAGCACTTTGATCTTCAGTACGTATTCCAAAATGCGTTTAACCGAAGATTTTTGAGATAAATCGAAATAGGACGATTTTTTTTTTGTGCGGCAAAGCACGTTTCTGTTATAACAGCTCAAGAAAACACTATAGATACAGTGTTATTCAGGATGGTGTTTCAGATCGCCAAGCGATGCTCGCTTTTCAAGGTAGGCCCTCATTTCTCTGCAATTAATGAAATTCATGTTTCGATTTTTGTCTGGATGCCGGTTTTCATTAACTGAAGACCACAGTGCTCTAGTTAGCTAGACCTATTTAGTTATTTCTTGTCATATTCATGATAGTCAGTGTCTTCAAGATGGGGGTGTATAACCCGACCTCTTCAGCAGTACAATCACTACCCTCCACCACGGCCTCCACCCAATCAAACAAAACGGAATGGAACATTTTCTATTCGTGTTGCATGGCCTTAAAAGGTGAATCAACGGGAGACGCAAAAAAATAGAAAAGCACGCTTTTCATGCAACAATATTACGCAATATCTGAATATGTGTCAATAAAAACTGCATAAAAAAGCTGAATAATGACAGCACAGTAAAAAATAACCATGGAAGTAGTAGAAAATTCAAATTTCCTTACAATGGACATCCATTTTCCACTCGTCTTCAATACCGCTGCCAAATATTAAAGGGTTTTCTGCACGACAATTCAGGAATCTGCCATGATCTTCTTCTGATGGAGCAAACTTAAGTATACTTGTTGTTAAGTTGCGATCGTTCGATATTAGATCTTGAGTTTGTTTCAGTCGTTTAGCTCCCTTCCACCATGTTATAGTTGGCTGTGGTCTCGATCCATAGGACTGACATTTGATTTCGTGTATTACATGGGCGGATAGCGGTTCGTCTCCAGGTACAATATGAACACCCAAAGGTTTCACTGAAATGAAAAAAAATAAAGCAAATTTATCACAATATCTTGCCGCTGCCAATGTTTGACAGAAAACGCACACACAACTGTTGAGTGGCATAAACTTTTTACTAATGTATGCAAAATATCTGCATAAAAATGCTTCAATTTTGTGCATAATTGTGCAAAAGTATAGTCGCAATATATGTTAACAACATATACCATTAAGAATACTATCTCCTCAGATACAGTAAGTCTACTAATTGTATTTAATCGCGGATAAATAAATTGCAATAATGTGGCGTTCCTCGCACTAATGTAATTTTGTATGACAGCAGCAGGAGAAAACTAACCTCCATGATATGATGAAATATAGGCTACATAACTTAAGTATACAAGTCATATCATGGATGACACTACGTTAACACGTGAACTATTCGCTATACGTTGCTGGCAGAAACTTTATGTAATTTGGGTTTCCGTCCTGCTAACTGCATCGTACTACGAGCCCAACTATATTATGGCACGATATACTACAAGATAATATTTGAAAAAGATGAAATGGACACATAAAGCGTCAGCATTACTGAATCCAACATACTATAGACATGACTTTGAAATTGTCAAGGGTCCCATTCTGAGTCCTCCGTTAGGTCCCAAAATGTTTGAAGCTGAGACATTGCCATCATACCCGTTGGAAATGTATCTCCGGGGATGAAATCAGTCATTTGGTGTCAGATTCACATGGAAAAGTCATTTCAAAATGAGTATTGTATTTCCTTAGAAGACAAAAAATTCCCAGCATATAGTAGGTATAACATCTCTATTGGCTTATTTGGCAATGCATGAAGTTGTTTGCAAAGATCGTCAGGAATGTTGAAACGCCATGCCCCGTGCAATTCAAAGGGCGTCGACTGATATGTTTGTATAGGGGAAACAACAAACAACACAAATTATAAATATTACATGAAAGAGAAATTATCCTTAGCTGCATAGACACAGGCGCTAAGTTGAAATAACATGACAAATATTGCAAGGCGGCATCAATAAATAATCAAAAAGTTAGTTTAGCAAATGATACAAATTTGTACGCTTTTGCCGTCAGCTGTCCATAAAGTATTCGGTACTGTCAAGTCGTTTGGGAATTTTTTGAATCGTTTGTGCTTTTCACCAAGTCGGTTCTGTAATTTTACTGTGAAGGAATCTTCCTTACGCTTCAGCTAAACTTGCATCATCAACATCCAACTGTTGTACGAAGCAGCGAAAGCAATGGATTTTGACAGCAAAAATACCCGTTAGAAAATCTAAGCGGCAATATAAGAACATGCTTCGCTTAAATTCTTATGCATTCTACGTATAAATATTTTTTGTGTATGAGAATTCGTGCAAAATTGCATACAAAAAATTTCAAAAGTTTATGCATGTTCGCTTGGACGTATTGCACTTGTCAATGTACACAGTTGAATACATTCACAACTGGGGTGTTTATTAGAGCATGAATATTGCATTTATCTTGAAGTATGCACGGATATATCATCAACGATATAAAATGTTGCTAGAATTGACACCACAAATTCTTCATTCAGCGTCCACCGCAAGGTTATTAAAAGTCCGAATTCAGAAAAATACGAGGATTTTTAACAAGTTCGTTTGAGCTTACTGCATTAGCATTTTGCACAAACTCAAATAAGACAAAATCACGCAAAAATGCTATACCATTTCATTAATTGCTGCATGAAAAGTAATAGTAGGCCTACTTTAAAAAGAAATATTACGATTTTTATCAAAATGTTGGCTTTGGTATAGAATAAATAAATAACTGGAGGACATTGTGGACGACATTGTGTATGTAGCCTACTAAATTATTTGGGTATGTACATACAAGCACTGCAAGGAAATATTATACAGCCAGGCACGTATGTTTAAAATAACACATAAATGTCAAAATAGTGGCTTGGCTTTGACTTGCACAAATAAAAAATGCTCTACTCGAAGTCAAGCATATATACAAACTCCAGGCATTTTCACAATATATTGCTGCAATACAGAAATTCAATAAATATTTGGCTACATTATCATATGAAAACCAAGTGAAAATATCTCCCTTCAAATTTCAACTGACAACCATGTCGTCTTTTTCAGTCAAGAAAAGCAAGCCTACGAGGCACATGGAAATCTAAAGACAGCTAACATTCAATCTGAGGTGCTTTTTAGTAAACATTGACAACAATGTTCAAATAATAAGCGCGATTTTTTGTATTCAAAGAATACAAGTAATTTTAAATTTCAAATGCTGCGCAGGTTTGCGCCTTAACAAATTTACAAATGCGCAGTATAACAGAGTTTAAGAAAAATGCAGCAATATATTATATTGCTGGACGTTACATACGCCATCATTAACAAGAAACGGACACGATAATCTCGGATTTTATTACACGGATATAATATGATATTTCGTCATCCATATCCAGATGGTTCTATGGTCACAATGTCAAATATTACGAACAATTCAGTTCATATATAGAGAACGAAGAAATATTTTCCGCAATGAAAATTGTAACGGAAACGGTTGATTCTTCCTTGAAGTTCCACCAGAGTTATTTACGTTTACTGAGAACCATAAGATTTATGGGTTAAACGCAGTTTGCACTCCGATCAGCCAGCGGAAAAGGCAAAGGCTAGCATAAAGCCAAAATCCATACCGAATTCCGAACTGGCAGCAGAAATGGCTACCATAGGAAAACAAACACAGAAACCAATAACCTGGATATTTGCCATTGCGAAATATTCGGACGTTAACTTATTATTATCAAAACTTGGATCATAAAAGGGGCAAAAGGCAAGAACTGCCAGTAAAGGGAAATTTGACGAAATTCTTTTGGATGCAGAAATGTTCTTCTACAGTTCAATAGATTCAAGCAAGGTTGAAATTGAAGGCGATGATAGAGTTATGCAAAGAAAACATATTTGTATAGACAGGAGACGACACTATTGAGTACATAGATTGTCAACAAGCGACACAAAGTTGTCTGGTGCTGAAGGTAAAGTATGTCACAAGTGCCTCCCCTTGATCGATCATTGGACAGAGATTGATGACACATCACAGAAATCTTACCATACATCATTAAATATGTTTCCACAAGATCTTTCATAACGTATACAATTGTATACTTTTAACGTAGGTAAATGTAAGGTATCCCTAACAAAAATTGTTGGCTGTCCCATGCATGTCACATGCATGCCACATGCCTGCAAGGCTGCAAGTGAAACATCCACAGCTGTATTGCAGCTTTATTGCAGACCTGCACATTGCAGCTATGTGGCATGCATGTGACATGCATGTGACAGCCAATTAAAGCTTTATTGCAGACCTGCGACAGCCTTAAAATTTTTTTGTTAGAGATGTTTTAAGTATATTTGAGATGAAATGTACGTGAATATTATTGTGCGCCAAGCGAAACAACATTTCATGCGTCATAATTTCATTTATAACCATCATAGCATTCATTGACTGCGAATTTATTATACATAGTATATTATTCTTAAATCATACTCTAAAACCTTCTTAAAATTTGCGTATTTTTTCAAATTAATTTACATTAGGTCTTGTATCTGAGAGGAATACCCTGCAATATATTTTTATGATTTCCTGAGATAAAATGTTCCTAAATTATTAATTTCGCAATAAAAAAATTACAGCTGCTTGCAACGTAACAGTAACTATACTTAGCAACCACAATGCTTCAACCAAATATGGGATTGAACACCTTCAGTTCCAGAGTTTATATATTGCTGCGCATGTGAATATAGTATTATAACAAAAATCTTCTTGCACGTTCTGCCAACAGCTGCAGTGTGATCTGCTGTGGTGGCGGGGGTGGGGGTGGGGGTTGAACATTGTTGAACAGAGTGCAGAACTGCTCAATCACGACAAAATAAATTCACGTGACAAACGAAGCACAACAGTGCAGTTTGCAATACTCGTCGTTTGCGCACTAGGATAATCGATCAAAGTGTCTCCATTGTTTCACGAAGCTTTGCTTGAAATCTAACTGGCACAACTAACTACCACCCTGCAGCACGCGGTGCACGGCAGGCAAAGGGCTCAACCCCCTACTCGTCTCAAAAACGAAATGCTCAACATTTTTGTTTTGTGGCGAGTTGGAAATTGCAGTAATTCACTAGGGCATTCGTTGATTTACACATGGACGGCATGGGGAAAACGTTTCGCAAGCAACATGCACTAAAAGTGCATAATAAAAAAGCAGATGAGCAGAAAAATGCGCAAGCAAGCGCCTCTTCATCATCGTAAACATGAGGGAGGAACGTGCAGTGCAGAATCAAATGACTCCCACCAGTGCCTCCTTTCCGACGGTTTCCAGCTTCAGATGCACGTAAATAATTCTTCAAGCCAGACACCATTCAATATTTGCTTCACGCGGCAGCCCAACAGATTAGTGTTGCAAGGAAACTTATGGAATCGACCCCCTAACCCTCCAGTGATGCCATTCGCAAATGGCTCCAACCACCCAGCTACTTTTTTATATGAACAAGTGCCTATTTTTTGTGCCACTAACTTGATTTGTTGACAAATTAGTTGAGCGCTACGATCCCCAGGCAATTACTCAAATCAAGGCGGGTTATAGTGTAATGAAAAACGAAGAAAGCTATTAACTAGCATCAACGATAAAAACAATTCCCATTATGGCTCAAAGAAGAAACAATAACCGACACTTTCTAATTTGATTTTTGAAAAATAGCAGCACAGAGCTTGTTTCTCTGAAACATACGAAGAAAACGAGGAAAAAATTGCGTAATTTCAGAGTTATAGTATGAATCCGATAGAGAATATAAAAGCTTCATGCGCAGCAATATTAACTTTTAATAGAAATGCGACTCAAATTGCCTTGGTTGTCATTTAGTTTATCAGGCTGAAATTAACACAATAAGATTTATCTGCAAATAAATATATGCTAATTACAACACATGCATTGTTTAGTTTGTTTGAATGCAAGTCATTTACCCTCAGAAAAATGAACCTACTGTAAAGCATTCTTCTGGCCAAATATTGTCTGAGGATGGCAGAAATTTTATTCTCCAACGAGTTTCTCTTGGGGCAATCATATACATACGTGTATACCGCATATATTAGCTACTATTTACTCAAATAAACAACTATTTCTTTTACGCCAACCCATTATCTTGTATTTTTCTGCAAATAAATTCTCCTGGGAGATTTTTAATTACATGTTTTCTCCAGATTGCTATACATAACAGATATTTTTTTTTAGAAAGTACCGTAAATCCTCTAATAAGCGCCGCTCTCATAGCAAACACATGGGCAATGTTCTGTAAATTCAAATAGCCGCCTAGGCGTTTAATAGAGGATTTACGGTATGTAAGTTCATGCTCATGCAGTGTCTGCTGAAATATATAGAATGAAATATTGAAATATCCGTAATATATAATGACAGAACGCGTATATTTAATTAACCAGGAGCAAATTATTTGGCGAGAATCTCTTCAGGATTATTGCAGTTGTGTGGTTTCATTTCGACGTAATTTTTTACTTCAAACAACACGTGTGGATGTTTTTGTAAAAAAAAGCTTAATTTTAACACACTATAGCAAGGCCTATTTAGATCTAAGTACGATCGAAACTGATATTTTAAGTCGAATCATATTGATATTAGAACGAAAATGGACAACTTCGCACTTCACACTGTTCAAAGAGATTTTATCGCAATATACTGTATTAATTGCATAAAAATGCCATTTGTATAAAATTTTATAGCAAATACAATGGTTGAATATTTGCTCGAGTGTAAATAAATAAGTGCCAAGCTGACTATAAAAAGGTTTTAACGACAAGTTCGAAGACACCATTCTGCTTGTTTACTAAAAGAAACCAAAGGAAATGCCACGTGGCGATTTTCTGCTTAGTTTCCCGAAAAACTTGACATATACCTATCATTAGGATGAAAAAATATTTAGCGGGTATTTCTCTGACAAATTCCTATAGAAAGTAAACAGAATAGAAGATAAGAAACTTCAGTAAATTCGACAAATTTCTTCAAAGAAACACGACAGAAAGTAATTAATTTAATTTAAATAGGTTGCACAACCTTACAAGGGATACTGGATTAGCGGTATGAGTATTATTTATAAAGAAAGGAAAAGCGCAGTCTTACAACTGAAGAGTATGATGTCGGCCGAGATTTGCAATGTCATCATCTTTACATGTAAGAAAGAGGACCTTATTAATTTGTATTAACGCTCGAGGCAAAGAAAGAATAGGCATCGTCCCTGCGGAAATCGGCAGCCAACCGTAAAAACAAATTTGCAAAATAATTGGAATGAAGATATCATCCCCTGGCTGTACAAAGCCCTCATAAGGATAATTACAAAAAACTCCCAGAAAACAAGAAACGCGCAAACTTCATTACGAGCACAAATTGAACTCACTGCCGTGCATGTTCAGAGCAAAAAATCGGAATTCACACATCAAAAAATGCTAGTCATAAAAATATTTTTCAAGTAGGATTACTACTACAAAGACTACCACCTATACCGAGAAAATAAGTCTTCAATGGAAGACTGAAATTAAATTGCAATGCAATATTGAAACCAGTTCGTTTCGTGTTATTACGTAATTAGCATACAAAAATTGAATGTGATATTATCAACATTGAAGCAATAGCTGCTCAATGTTACGTTTATTGCTTAGGACTTGCATGACAGCGAAATTGACCAAAATTTTGGCCGCCTCTTTCCATCTGAAATTTTTAAGACGCCGTTTATGGAAGGTCCGTAAGGGGAGATAAAAGGAAACTGAGGTGCATCATGTAAAGATGATTCTAGGAGCTAGCTGAACCTTGCGTTATCTATGATTAGAATTTATATATTAATACATTACGCAGACAAATGTTACCATCTATAAACATTATTTTATAGAAAACATATATATGAACGATCACAATTTCATCTTGGTGAGGAAAAACCCTTTTCATTCAACATGGACATCTCGCGTTTCGCAGAAAATAAGCATAGTACCAATATTGAATTGTTCAATTTCATTTAAAAAAATTAAGATTAACTGAATAAAACTTTATCTGAAAGTGGGTTGATTGAATTATTTTCCTGTTACACCCACACACATTTTTTTATTTCAGTCATAGTACTACAAACAAAATATATGCCTAGTTGAAATTACCATATCTTTAAACCGCTAATGGCACAACTCATTTGACCGCACCGACAAACATGCTATATTTAAATACTTTATGCACATTTTTAAGATTTTAAGATCACCCATAAATGTAAACTACAGATAGGAAATTAGCGCAATAAATTTTTCAAACAACGAAATTAATTTTCATTAAACCATGCAATGAGAGGAATTCTGAACATCGCAAAAACCACAGTCTAGGTAGGCCCTACTGAAAATATTAAAACGTGTAAAATCATCCAGGGATGATCCCTAACTCCTTGAATGAATAAAAAAATACAATGTTTTAAAATACGAATGTGATTTACTTTAATGGTTATTTAAGATGTACTTCAGCATTAATAATTGAAATTCAAATGCATTGAAATGCAAGAGGTTTGAAAGTACAATATAGCTTTAAGAAGGCAGGCATTGACCAATCGATAGTGACGTTTTAGAAAAGTTCGTCTTTTATTAGCGGATGGATGGATCTCTCTTTCTTGAGGTTGCTCGCAGTTTCAAGTTCTGTTCTTACTTCTATCGCATTGACCCTCTTCGATCGTTTTCGAATCGCAAAGCATTCTGGTTCAGCACATTGGGTGATTTATTGTCGAAGATTTCGGGATGTCATCAATGTCAGGGTTGGCGTCTATTGGCTCCCCTGCGCAACTCTAGCAACCGTGCTCTCCATCGAACTTAAACCCTCGACCACCCAACTTGTAGGTCTCTATTTTGCCAGGATGTCTATGCACACAACGGTTCCCTAAATCGTCTGCTGAAAAGAAGTACTATCTTCAAATTCCCTCGTTCACGGACTTCCCACTGAGTCCATCACAAGCCCCTTTCACAGTATCTGTTTGGGCAAATCCTCACCAGCAGCAGCCAATGACCACCACAAGTCCACTGTATCAAATTATACCTAAACCAAAATCCTCTCTTAGCTCGTGTGAAATTGAGCTAAGGCGCCATAAAAAGATGAATGCAAAAATATTTTATTTCAGATGAGTGTGTGGATTAAATGTATTTATTAAATCACAATGGCCGAATCAATATGTCTGACATCGAAATTTTAAATCAGAATATTAAAATAAATATCTACACAGAAAAATTGGATATTTGAAATAACATTAATAGTCTACTTAATACAGTCAGTTAGGAATAAAAGTTTAAACATCAAATTTCTACCAAATGTAGAACCACCATTCAATTAGAACGCCTGATACCAAACATGAATCCACACTTTAAATTTAATAAGGTTACCGTACTTGAAATGAAGAACTGTTTAACTTCAATTAGTGCCTGTAGTACGTCATCGCACTGAAATGCGTACATTAGGGGTCGTCAGAAGGCTTAACAGTTCTGATCACCATTTTAGTTAATCAGAACTGCTAATTAAGCCTTTGCTGTTCTCTCCGCCAAATGAGAATCCAGCATTTCGGCACGTGACTTAGCCCTTCAGTAAATTTCTGCGAAAGGGGCCATCCAAAAAAGACGTTCACTTTAAGGGGGAGAAAGGTCTGTGGTAATTGTGACAAATGTGTACTATAAATTGAGATAAGAGGGTGCCATTCCCATAATGTGTACGTTCATCAATTTTTTCCGTAATAATGCGATTTGGAAATCCGAATAATTGTGTAATATGCACCATTCAAACATTTGAAAAAAATGTATTAATTTTAAATAAAATGGCATATTTCATCAAAATGTGTTGATATATTAATTTGGTTTATGTTTTTTTCGAAAAATGGAGGTTATTTACATTATAAACAACGTTCATCTATGGGTAGGGGTGTTGGGATTTGGTACAGTATGTTATAAAATAAACGAGGGAAGGGTAAAACTTTTAGCGATTTTTGCAAACTAAATTTTATGGACGACCCCATTCATTGCAAAACTGTGCAAGCAATCTGAGTACCCCTACCCTATGGGCGTATTCGGCAATTCATCTGGTCTGTCCGAGTCGACCGAACGTGTGACGTCATGTCTGAATTATGCCTGGCACCCAACTGAGCTGGTTTGCCGAACGCAAATTTCAGTACGGCTGGAAATTCAAAATGGCGGATTACGTGTCATGCAGTTGTGATGGCATATGTTGCGACCCTTCATATTCGACCGAACATTGCATGGTGGCCGCCATCTTGTCTGAGTTGAGTTAGCTGAGAAATTTTCGGCTGACACGACAGTCGGTCGAAATGACGTCAGTCTTCAGAAGACTGATTTGCCGAACAAAAAACCAGTTCACTTCACTGAGGACCGGATGAATTGCCGACCAACTTTTCTGGCCAAAACTCAGTCGGCTGGATGGAAATTCAGTTACCGAATACGCTCTATCTGTAAAGTTGATTGAATACATATGGCTAGGTATAGTATTCCACTCGATGCATGTTTAATGTTAATAGACAAGAAATTAACGTCGCAATTAAATTCATGTTTATAACCCGTTGACAATTAAATTCTATTAGATGAACATGAATACAAAATTAACAACTATACATACGTACGAGTGAGCATGCGCCGATGTTTTAAAGTCACCATAAATAGGTACAGTAAATAAAGCAAACCTGACTTTTCCAACTGATTTTTTGAAGAGCGTGCATGTAATACCAAGAGGTAATACGTACAATGTGTAAAAGTTGGGACATTTTACCTATATACTGTATTAAAAAATTATCAAATTAATCATATTGTATAATTTCTATTTGGTGAATGAGTAGCAGTGTAAAATGTGCGCCAATTGTGATAGATTTAAAAACCGAGATACACATGGGAGCAGTTTTTCTTCCAAATCCCTCTCTTAACGAACACAGCAATGTGTTTCGGTTTGTCTCGGCTCAGATAGCTCGGCTGATAGCAGTATGTATCCTAAAGATTTCCACACTTTGCTAGCCATCTTTTCATGGCATTTTATCCTTTGGTCAACAGAATCCGTGAGCCGAGAAACCGGCAACAGTGCAAGCGCCGGAAATTCTTTTAGATGCTTTCCTAGCAGGCGGTTTCCAAATGGAAGCATTCCATTTGGAAAAACCAACGGTCCATTGCTGACCAATACATGGATCTGAGGATGCTTTCTCAAGCCGAAGACAAGCCGGCATGGCTTTAATTGGATCGTTTGTCATCTGCTAATGCCGGAGTAAACTCGCGCTCGGCCGCTTGGACATTGTTGTCTTTGGCAGTCATCAACAAACAAAAATCAATAAACTATCCTCCAGATAGCTCTTATTAAACACATATGCCAAACTATTCTTGCAGACAAGCAACAAAAACAATTTCACGTACAGTTACGTCTTACTAACAAAGACAAATAACAATTTGTCAATTTTAGAATACCGTACTATTTTCAAATTGCTGTTCGGCTCGTGATAATTATGGTGGCAAAAAAAAATGCAAACATGATGGTGTCTTTTTAGCATCACATATGAAAGTATGAATTCAAAATTTTTATTGTATCTTTATTGAGGGCAAGATCTGGTTTAAAATTCAAACTAATTTATATCATCCAGAAACAAAGTGTTAAATAAGCCTACTATTCGCGTTTTATTTTTATCCGAAATTGATTGAATTTACAACCATATTAATTGTTCACAAAATTCTGAATTGGCAGAATACAGAATATGCTCTTGATATGATGTAATGCAGTCACGAATTTCCTTATGTATTTCGAAATATAAGCACCAATCCCCTGGCACCATTTATTATTGCAAGATTAAAATTCAATTGGTCAATTTCTTATTAATGTGGACAAATAGGTGTAATTAGATCGCCTTGTTAGAACGAGCACTTACTGGTTTCGTGCATGTACCATTAAAGTATTAAACTAAATGCTCACAACAATTTACACTCAATTAATCACTAGCTACTCTTCTGAGCAAGGCTGCCAAATTTTAAGAATAAGTCTGGATCAGTATTGATAACAATACACGCGCAGTTATTCCCTTTTTTTTAAACTGGAAATACAATTTGAAACCAGTGAAGCCATAAATGGGTTTCTCCTCATTTTCCCTGATGCAAATCTCTCATCGCATAATTCAAGCCCCAATGTGTGATTTTCACCGCAAAAAAGATGCAAAGAAAACGAAAGCAAAAGTGACGACGAAGACAACGACATGTGGAAGAAGTAGTAAATTTATGAGGCTTCTTGCCGATAAAATTAACAGTAAGTCTGAAAAATAAATAAAAATGATGTGCATAATCACAAAACATCCAGAAAATCGTAACTCCAACTAGTAACGAGACAACCTGTCTATTAAATTATGGCGATCGATATTCAAAGTTTCGAAATGATAGAAAAAGTTTAACAACAACTAATTGAAATGAATACATGCTATTTATCAACTGATGTTTTTGCTTCTAATTCCTTTTTCCGCATAACTGACCATGTCAAACATAATTCTGGTATCAGAAGTTATGCAAAGTCGTTTTTCAAGAAAGCTAAATATGTTCCTCAAGCCAATTTAGCACCCTCTTCCCCCAACAAATACATAAATTGGCGGGATTATAGAGGGGTGGGTGGGGGTGTAGGTAGGGCAAAGAAAATTCGACTATCTGGACTTCTGTTACGTATATACAGGATGTAACAAATAAAACTCCCCAGCCAATTATATCAGGAACGGTAAGTCCATGAAGAAAAATTCTGTGACCGACATAAGGAAATGACACGAGGAGATTCCGAAAATGACATTCCGGATGGCCTTGGACGCCGTCTTCAAGGTCATCCGCGGTATTATGGCTGCATATCTCAGGAACCGTTACAGACAGATTGGTAGTTCCAATTGGAAACTTGTAGGCCATCATGGAATTAATCAGAATACGCGTGTAACACATTTTTGGATGTCCAACAGGAAGCACTGGAGGCGGTTGCGTCCGGTTGCAGACATTTCGATGTGTACTGCAGGAAAGCGAAGTGGCGCGTAAATGACGAAGTACATTACAAAACAGTGACACAGGTGTATCGTTACAGTCTCTGACAACAAACACCGATCAATGCATATTTTTATTGAAAAAATTGAAGCGCTGCCTATTCCAATGACACGAGTTTGACAAATGGGGAAACTACATATGTACACAGGTATTATTTTGATAATGCATATTCAAAATGTCAGCCTTCAGCAGTTATGCAAAATTATACACATTTTGAATACTGTATAACGCTTATTTTTCGCGGGCAGAAAATTTCGCGAATTCACCCCGAACAGCATATTCGCGAGGATTATATTTCGCGAATTTATCGGGTCAAAAAATATTAAGGTATTTTCCATTCTCTCTGCATGTGTTTTCTGAGAAACGGCGAGTTATGGAATAATTCAGGAATAAAAACATTCCTTTCTTATTAAGTACTTAAGTACTGTAGGACAGGAGGGGAGGGGGAATTTACTTCCTTGTTCAGTAATTAAATACTGTAATCGAAGAAAGGTGTAATTCCCAGAGCACCCTAGGAAAATGCAGCACAGCATTGGTTGTTACCAGGATAGGAAATTGTTCGCGTGGAATATATTTTCGCGATTTTTGGATGGTCGCGAAATTCGCGAAAATTAATGTTACGCGAAAAATAAGCGTTAT
>WWPM01002790.1:0-57655 GCA_023279145.1 Glomeris maerens | reverse complement strand
GCACTCTTTCCTATATATACCCTATACTGTAAGTGAGCCAATACCAATAACAAAAAGAAACCCTCAAATGGGGCAGGAACTCTAATATGTGTACAGTGATATCAAACGTTGGGTTTCAAAGGCCCTGATCGCAAACAACACAAAGTGCAAATATAGAAGCTATATTGCAATCTTGGAAAGGGAAATTATGGGAAACCGTCGAAACCGGAAGTTGTGTAGATCAATACAAGACGAAAGTCATGCAACAACAAACGCCCTGCCCTATGCCCAGCAACAACATTTACACAAGTAATTGGATATCTCTTGGCAACGGGAATTTCTAGACAAAAATCTAAAATACTCGCCGGCTATTATATCGGATAAACAAGAAGACCACGGCGGCCATCATATGTATATTCTCATTGCGACTTGAAGCACATAACAGTTAATTTTCATAATGGCCCTTACTTTATGCCATTAAATCATTTTCTCAACAAAGCTTACTGAAATAGAAATGTCAAAAACGAAATATAGTCAGGTGGTTTAGCAAAACAAAAATTCATTCACAAATTTCTTCATTTACAAAAAATTACTTAACGCTTTAATTCCCAAAAATTGTCTTGAAAATTGGGGGTCTCAGTACACGAATTTTCAGGAATGGCGTGATTGTAATATAATCTTTAGAACAGTTTGGACTTTAGTGTGAATTCATTTGATGTACTAAAATCGTCTAATTGGTTATATACAATTACTTACCAAGTGCAATTTTGGATTGTTTGTGAGGGCAAACTACAATAATATTAGTTACGTGAAAGTTATATTTTCAGGGCTTTCAGAATTACGAAACGCTGGTCACATGATATCCAATGTTAGTCCGTATTAAGCAAAACCTGCTCCAACAAAAAACGTTTTAAATCAACGAACTGGAAAAACTCGCCTTCCCGAAATGTATGCAAATCACCTAAAAGAATTACAGCAACCGTTTTGCATCAGTATCATTGGGCAAAGACGCACTTTCACCAATGTTTTTCATTCCCCAAACCCATTTCTATTGTTCCTCTTCAGGTCACGCCCAAATGTTTCTCATTGGCTATCAATTTTGGAAGGTCTTTTTGTTTATCCATGGCAAAACGTAATAAAGTATTTTGGTAAAGAAACATTTCTCATTTATTAATCCCAATATACATCGATTAACCTTTGCTAGCAGGTACGCGTAATTAATTGTTGTTAATACAGAATAATAAGATGCAAATGCAACACTTAATAATAATCAGCAGAATACAACCAGACCAGGATGCGCGTTTCCAATGGTCCCCTCCATTTACACGCCATTTTCATATATATGTATGAACATCGCCCCAACACGGCAATCTTTTTTTTTGCCCGTTTCAGGTGATCAATAAAATGATTTTTGGGTACGTACCTTGAAAAGCAGCTTCGAAGGCTGCTTTGGTCGGCTGTGGTGCAGACGCAGCTTGCGACGGCGAAGGCCGAAATACAAGGGCTAAAATGAAGGAGATTCGGACGCACATGGCACCCAGTGTCCGTACTCGTATGCGTGGCCTTGTTCCGTTTCCGTTTCCTCCATCATAATAACGAAGGCGGCCCCTGATTCGGGCTTCTTGGTGCGGCATGGCCGGCGATTTGCGCCAAGTATCCATGGGCGCCAGCGCCGCGCCCAAGTGCCAGAGCCGGTGCCGCAAACCACACCATCCACCGGATCCACTCGCCTTTCTTTCACTCATCCACCGCCATTGCATCCATCGTCGCGCCCATTCAACCCGCACCGATCGTGCAGGCAGACAACGTATAATAAAATACGTGCGAACGTCGTGCTTTGCAACCGGCTTCCAATCGAGCAATGACGATCCCGGTCGGATGCTGCGGCCGAACAGTGGTGGGCGGGGCTAAATGATCGTCGTCTAATCTTCTCCGAGTCGAAGCGCTGTTGAATTCAAACAAATCAATAGTCAAAAACAAAACTCACCAGCATTTGCTTTGTTATTTCGTTCCCAGGTAGTACAGGCTGAGATCAGGTGTGCTAGACACTTCATTGGCATGTACATGCACCCCAATATTGCCTTCAAGCACGAATGTGGCTGAGTGTTGTGTAATGGAAAATCTAGGGATTGTACAACAAATCCAAGTAAAAATTAGAAAATGAACCCAGCGAATTCCCTTTTTTGAAAAAAATCCCTCGCCCACTGGAGTGTTACGTCATTTATGAGCGGTTTCCAAGGAAAACCCACAAGAAAAATCCGGCGTTCACAAAATGTTTTCTGAATTTCCCGGGTCGTACGCAAATTCCCGGCCAACTTACAGTTATTTTTCCCAACCACTGGACACCCTGGGTAACATTGGGAAACACTAAACGCATAATAAGAGATGTATAGAAATGAACCCTGTGGTTAACAGCGCAGCGGATGTGGAAAGATTGGCAAATTTTGGAATGGAATCGTGAAATTGAAATACAATCGTGTTGCATTCACGTCCAACAGATGGTGCTGTTTGTCTTAGAAATTAAGAATTTACCTGTTACAGGCGTGTAACAGTGTAAGCTGTGTGTAGTGTACATACAAATATTGCGGGAGTGGAATGCAACGTTGTGTCCAAATGTGGTTGAGTTTGGTAAAGTAGTTAGGCAGGAGTTCGATTACAAACAAACGGACTGCTTGAATTTTTAATATACTATAGGTATATAGAATTTAGATAAGTATAGATATAGTATATACTGTAGTACATGCATGGATTTGTATTGTCTAAACCTAAACTTGCTCGTTGCAACAAGTTATAAATCAATTTAATACTCAATAGTTTCGATTACACTTTCAGAGAACACTGCAATCAAACTGTAGCTTGGTCTATATTGGAACAAAATGGCGGCGAAAGAAATGTAATTCAGCTTTTCTTCAATATTAAGTGTCTCCTTAATTTTTAATCGCGGTAGTATATAGAAATACTACTCTGGATAGTAGGCCAAGTTTTTACATTATCATACGAAGATAGTTTCAATCTATTTTAAACTGTATTGATCCGGCAATAGGGCGCTGCAAATTCAGATTTTTGCGCCTAAAATGCGACCGCCATAGATCACATTTACGTTGCTGCTAGCAGAGGGCGCTGCCATCTCTGCATGAATTACATCCGGGTTCGTCAAAAGGTGTGCACTTCAGGCCATGTCAATGGAACTAACTTTTACATCAGCCAATCAGAGACGAACACTACTTGATGACGTCACAATGAGTTTTGGGTCGGTGACGAAGGCAGCCTGATGACGTCACAAACGTGTTGGATTGGTGGAATACTTCTACTGGTGCTACCTTACTTATTACATACGTTGGTGTTGAGCAACCTTGGGTGTTGAGTGACGATGTCGTCTAACTGTGACGTCCGATTACACCTGTAATAACACGTATTTGACTCGCATATGGATACGAACAACTGGAAGGAAAGTGGACGGACGTTGGTTATGAGCTAGGAACACAGAATGCCGAAGTGTGGGAATTGTAACTTCTGCAGCAGAGGACGTCGGAGACTTTCATCAACATCATCAGAGGTTGGTGCCATCAGTTTAGGCCTAATCAACTTGCTGTCACTGTGGATGGCTTCAAGCCGAATGACATTCGTGCTCGTCTTCGCAGCAGGAATCATAGCATCGACTGTCATCCAACTATTACCAGAGATCCTGCATATTGCACCAACCACCGAACCGGGATTTAATCGTAAAACAGTCTTGTCTGAGGAGCAGCAGACGAAATGGTCTGCTCTACCTTGGCAAGAACATGTTCAACCAGTAGATGAATCGACAATATATGAAAGTAATATTATTCTACACCGGAATGTACGTGATGAGGCGGTGGATAAACGCAGTAAGTTTTTGTTCTGGACTTGCTATTCATCTGAAAATAATTTAATTTGGGTCATGTGAATTAGTATCTGTGCAGCTAAATCTTGCCCAACCTACCAGGAAATTTTGATATATCTGTAATAATTCATGGTTCACACAAAAGAGTCTCTTGTCATTTTAACCAAGTTTTAACATAGAGTAATGTAAAAAGTTAATGTTGAAACGTGGACCAATCCAATGTCAACCAAAATTCTATACTACAATATGTACTACCATTCTGTGCGAAAACAAATTCTATCGTCTGATGGATGAATTCAAGTTTGATTTTACATATAATTGACTTTTACAGGTCAGGAGGCAGAAGCACTGGCTGCATTGAAAGTGGCATTGGAGATGAAGGCAAATGGTAAACAAGACAAGGCACTGAAGTTGTTCCAACATGCGTATGCACTGAACTCTACGCACCCAGACATTTTAAATCATTATGGCGAGTTCCTGGAAGAACACACCAAAGATATTCTACTCGCAGAACACATGTACACTCGGGCACTCGTATTGTGTCCCGTTCACTCCAAGGCCCTAGAGAACAGGCAGAGGACTTTGCCTTTGGTCGTCGAACTGGATGATGACCGCTTGCGCCGAGTTGATCTGAAACGTGGCAAGTTGATGCGAATCCCCGAATCAAGTGCTGCTCTGAGAAGAGTAAAGAAAGAAGCATACTTTCAACACATTCATCACACTGTTGCCATAGAAGGCAACACCATGACCCTTGCCGAGACGAGGTCCATTGTAGAAACCAAACTAGCAGTCGGTGGCAAAAGCATCTTGGAACATAACGAGATCTTGGGACTTGAAGCTGCACTGAGTTACATCAACAACACTTTGGTCAACAAGATGGGTTATCTCACTGTTCAGGATATACTGGACATCCATCGGCGTGTTTTAGGGTATGTTGAGTCAATATAAAGAAAAACCATACGATAACAAATTTTTCACAAAATTAGACCTTAGTAATTAATTCATACATCAGCGAATTGAGTATTTCACACATACCTAAGCGAAGCTTGTCAGGTAACAATTTAGCTTTATCTAGTTCAGGCAGGTATAGTTCATTCTCATTTGACTAAACGTCAAAGTGTAACACTTTTATTTTTCTGGTTAGATCAGCAGATCCAATGGAGGCAGGTACTTTCAGGGTAACGCAGGTGTTCATCGGAGACCATGTCCCTCCAAGTCCATCTGAAGTCTACGATCTGATGCGGGAATTCATCCTGTGGTTGAATTCCGTCGAGGCCCTTGCTTTACATCCAATAAAACATGCAGCACTTGCTCATTACAAACTTGTCTTCATCCATCCTTTCACCAATGGCAACGGCAGGACAGCAAGATTACTTATGAACCTGATTTTGATGCGTGCTGGTTATCCTCCGGTTATAATTAGAATGCAAGACAGGCAGAGATACTACGATTGCCTCAAAGTCGCCAACGAAGGAGATGTCAGGCCTTTTGTGCGTTTCATCGCAGAGTGCACCGAAAGGACGTTGGACGTTTACCTATTTGCCACAACAGAATACTCTGGCAGAGACGTACCAGCGTTAGAGACTCGTGATAGGAGAACCATCATAGTATAAATTTGTAAATAGACAGCCACACATGTATTTATTGTATTGTTGCAAATTGCTGGCATAAATGACAATCTTTTACCTGAACAATGTGCCTTGTCAATTCATATTCACTTTTCATTGACTCTCCAAAATGCCATCCACATTTCTAATGCGTGTTAATTTTGTATAGATTGTCCCAACATATTAAACAATGCCACAGGGAAATTTTATTCTTCAATTGTGATGAACCTGGTTGCAAGAGGTCAATATTTTAATGTGCTAAAGTTGACAAATTAACTGGACAAGGTTTTTTTTTAAAAAAATCTAAATATACACACTATGGACAATAAAATGAATGCCACACAGTTTTCAAAAAAGCTTCACTAATGAGAATGTGGGCAACACAGTATTATGGCCCCAGGTCAGTGTGAATGTACATTTATCATGTGTATTGTTTCAACAAATCACAACACGTTTTCGCTTTAACATGTTATACCAATGCAAACAGACGCGAGTTGGGAATATCACAGTAACAATATAACAAGTCCACTTCTTTTGTAGTCCGCTTTCAAACTGCAGAATTCGACGAGCACGGGACTGACGACCCCATTCAATTAAATCTTTCAATTTCCAAAATTGACAAATATTCTATGAAGTAACTCTGGCAAGTACATGCCAAAACTATATTGCAATAAATCTGACAGGATGGCATCAATCATCACCAGCACAAAGAAAATCGGACGAACTTCGACATTTAAAAATGTAAGTTCTCGTATGAATGATTTCAACTCTTGCAGTTGTGCAAGCATTAACACGTAATCTACAGCTCTATAAATGTTAAAATTTAAAATAGTTGAAAAATTTCTGACTTGAAAATATATTACACACAGTATGGCAATTGTGTAATGTGTTGCATGTTGTGTCTACGCATACAAGCCTTGAAACAATTCCCAGTAGAACCAGAACGCATCTACATTCTCTCAAATCGATTTTTACAGTTTAAAATTATACAGCATTCAGTAGGAAATGTTGAGAATTACATAAGTAATACTGTTAGACAGGCTGGCAACAGAAAATACTTGAATCCAATTAGCCTTTTTGTATACAAAAAATTAGGCTTTGCAATCTTAGCTACTTGAGTTTTTTTAAATTTGCTGCAATGCAAGTAGAAAATGTACACATTATACTCGAGCATTCCAGTGAGCGAAACCAAATCCAGAAAGTGAAAGATAGACACATTTTATCTTGATAAATATGTAAGGACAACAATTTCAGTGGTTAAATTTATGGAAGGCAAACAATAACAGGTGGGGGCCAACATGCAAGGCACTTGACATTCACATTACAAATAAATGCAAAAATGACAGGAGATTGGGGTCTACATGTTTCAAGCATGGATAATTGGGGACCACACCAGTGACCACGCAGTGCAGATTTGTACTATTTAATCCAGTTGTTAAGTTAAATGGAAAGTAAGCAATCGCAAATCTACCCAATGTAAATGTTATGCTTCTAACACCTTGTGCTATAATTTTTCCTATTGTTAGGTTTTGAATTTAAATTGTAACTTACAGCAATTTATCATTGCCTATTGTTGAATCTTAAAAATACTGTGAACAGAGCAACACGTTCTTAAACTGCAAATTGGGGAGTAACTGATAAATTACCCAGGGAATCACCGATGGTAATTTAGCTAACATTTTAATAACATTCTCATAGTGATGTTTCAACTATTTAGGTACACGAAGCCAATAATATAATAAACCTTCCCAAGGGATTTGAAAGAAAACCCAAATAGACTAAGACAGCACAAAACAAATATGCTAACTTACTGAAGAATTTCAATGTGTGCTTTATTGCTTACAATAAATTTGACACAGAAGTTAAACAGTGGACATGCAACAATGCCAGAGCTCCAAACAAGACTTTAAAAGAAATGCAATACAGTGAAGTAATTTCAGATTCCCAAACTAGAACTGCACAACGTTTTAAAAACATGCAAAAGAAAACAAAGCAAAAATTTGACCAATTGCATTCAAAAAAAGTTCCAAAAAAAAAAAACAATAGTGCAAGAATGTCGCAAAATTTTGCCAATTCAAAATGGGCAATTTAATATGCATGAAAAATGATTTTGTTTCCATTAACAAGTAAACTTGGTGTTGCCAGACCTCTAGAAGACTTAACGTAGACATCACCCTCCCTCCCTCCCTCCCGCCCACCCTCGGATAATTACTTGGGTTTGCAGCAGAAAAAACACAGGTGAATTGTTTTTTCTGCACTTAGTCGCCCATCCCACCCTTCCCCCCATCCCTCCCTATGCGTGGGGGTGCATCATTTTGGGCGAAGCCAACCACCCTCGGCCAGTCATTGCTTGCTTTGGATGGCACTCCCCACTTTAAATCCTGCAATGTGTACAAATACCACAGTTAATTAAGGTTCAATTCAGAATACTTAAATAATTACAAAATTTGTCAACTCTAATGAGAACAACGTGTTCCAAATTGCATTTTCAAAATATTGCAAACAACCTTTAAACTGCAAGGGTGCTATGTTAGTTTGACTTAAATAAAGCGCAGCATTAAGTACTAATCTAATGCATCTGAAAATAAGCACCCAAGGAACAACTTCATTCAATTAGACCAAGGCTATTTACAATAACGAATTATGCGGTTTATGTGATTGCAATCGAGCAAACTAATTCACCTGTAGGAAGTGATCAGGTAACTTCAGACCCCGTAATTCATCGACAGCCTTTCCTTCAGAGGCAGTGGAAACTGATCGGAAAACCTGTGCCAATTCTCCTCTCCAACTTGGTTTTTGAATCCATGTAGAATCTAAACAGCAAAAACCGTGCATTGTATTAAAACAGTGGTTCAGTCAGTTATGTAATATTTCAGAAAATAACTTGCCTTGTGAAACATGTCTTTTAAATCAGGCTTTGGGTTAACCCACGATGCTACCGCATCACAAAAAAATATGAAGTCTTGCACAACGCCAGCAGGGTTTACACTGATCATGCTGCATATTCCACGGAAAGCAGAATCTTTTTCATCGTTATCTCTTATGTTTCGCAGCGACGTGCACCTTTACTCAGGAAACAGAGAGAGAGTAAGCAATCACTGGTGGGCATTAAAATCATTTTGCAAAAATTCCTGTGGGAAAAAATTTTACTATTCCACATGACAAGGCTATCTCATGTATTTTATGGCAATGACAACAGAAATTTACACAACATTTATAGTTCATGAATTAATTTTGAGCCAACGTCTACGTGAAATACTTCAAAAAATCATGCAACATGCAGGGTGTTTCAAAACTAAGTTGCAATCCAAGTGGCACAAGTTACAAATCCTGTTGAAACATCCTGCATAATTTGCAGAGATGGAAGACAGTGTAATGAAAGTTGTGCAGAAAATAAAGTTACATGTTAAACTCAGATGCAATTTCAAATTATATTACTTACAAAAAATGAAATAATCACTGACAAAACTACAAAACTTAGATTCCATATGTAAAAATGAATTCTTGCCATACAAAAGTAATACAACAGTCTCCCAAAGGAACATTACAACAAATGTCATCCACAAATTGAAAGCGATTAGAAATTAAAAAATGAAAGAAAAAAATCTTTTTACACACCACTGCCGTATAAACTGCTGTAACATAGGGGCCACGTCCTGCGGACATACGTAACCAAGGCGACCAATTGTAATGGCTACGTTACCAGGGTAGAAGGGTTACCAAGACGGGGATAGGAGGTGGAGGTAAGGAAGGCAAATAAGTGGAGAAAAAACACAAGATACAAATCATAAACGCAAATGTTGACTGCACAGGCAAATAAAAAATTCCTCTACATTTACCACATTTACTTAATAACCAATGCTGCTCTTAACAAATTTCCACTTTGTTCAATCTAGGACCAACATTTTTGATTCTGGATTCAACAACGAATCCACCCTCAGCCACAGAGAAAGCAAAATTACGATGTTGGTTCAATGCAATCAAATCACCACAAAGAAAATTCAGAATAATTTCACAGAGCTCCAAATTAAGTTTTTGATGCATGGGTGAGGCAAACCAAATGGTGTACAATCTCACAAAAACCTAATGTAAAAGTACTTGAATTTCATATCCGATTAATTTAACGATCGTGTTCTCTGGTCATTCATTCAACTTAAGTTTTACATTCAGCTACATAGTGTAGCAATTAATCCTGTAATAATTTAATGTCACTTTACTGTGAATAGAACATGAATTTTTGGATTGCACATTCACTTAGCTATATTATTAAATAATCACAATGAGAAAGATCAAAAGTGATACTGTGGCATTGTTTCTACAAAAAATGAGAAACGGAATACCTGTGTTTTCCAGTAATGTCTTTGGTGTGTTCGGTCTGTTAATTATGTTAATCAGCTGATTAAGGACCAGAGGAACATATGGCTTCATGTCAGGACCTATAATGATCATTTGCAATGATTACCACATTACCTCACTCCAAACCCGGAACATCCTACCCTACATTCTAAACAAAATAAAGATCCAGCTTCTAAACAAAATATTAAAATACCCTACCTAAATTGCTGCAAATTACTAGCAGCGTGGTTTAATGAAAACAAGTTGAAAAGATTAGTAAAGAAGTCATACAACATAGGATCTAACCGAAACAAATCCACAGAAAAATGTCATACAGCAAGACCCTTGCTGGTTAAAAACTACATGTGTAAACTTCATACATAAATAGATACTCAAGGCGAAAGTATAATGGCATTACAATTGAAATATGCTTACCTAGCTTGATTGAAATTTCACCAATTGCCCATGTAGCATTGTTACAAACTGATATGAACTCCGGATTTAGATTTTGTCCCAAAATTGGCATGAAATCGCCTGCAAAATAACCCCACTTCAATTATAAATTTTGCACGTAAATTATCCAAAATGGGAGAAAAAATAGTGTATATTATACCTATGCATGGCACAACATGTTGAAAACATGCCTTAGTTAAATCTCCTAGCAATGCAAACGAACTTTGCCGCACTTCAGGCATAGGATCCTGGAAATCACGCAACAAATATATCAATCGTGCATCAATTATAGCATCATATTTCACTCCATGACTTGCCTGCATGCACTGGTAAAGCAATTGCATAATGTTACTGCCAACCACAAGCCTTTCAATGTGGCCATCGAGACCTTCAGCAAGGCCGCTCAGCAGATCAAGTGCAACAATCATGAAATCTTTGTCAGGGGCTTCAAACTGCTCTGGATTTTGACTATTGGCCTGTTTCGAACCCCCAAATAGATACTATTAGTGAAGTTTATACACGTGTTAAGTACAACTTGATACTCACCATATTCTGATTCAGCGTTTGCTCTACCAGAGAAACACATCGCCGATACACAGGCTCGCAATATGGTAAAAATCCTGATTGCAAAGCAGTCGCAACACTAGACAGACACTGTAAACAGATGAAAACATTTTCTTAATTTCAGACAGCGTTAATTACAAGATGCAAAATATTCATATTTAACTCGCCTCGAGAAGTGGGAACAAATCTTTGTCTTCATCTTTCAGAACATTCCATTTCTGAATAAGTGGTGGCATGAGGAGTCCAATGTATTCCTAAACAATTCATGAAGTGGTAAACTAGTACAAAATGTCCACTAATTACAAGGTACCGCATTTCCCACTCACAGCTTTGTTCAGGTGATGCCCAACTGAGTCAGCCAGAGTTCCAATTGCATCGTACAAGATCAACAAGTTTTTATGCTAATTTATGACAGAATAACATGCATTAGTATCTCAAATACTGATACAAAATCTCTAACGGCATACTTGATATTTGCTGAAGGCAAAAACCAGAGTCTCCAGAATAAATCCTAAATACGGTACAAGTTCGGTACAAGCTTCTTCCTCAAGAGTTGCAAAAGCACTGCACGCAGCTTCCTGCACTCTTTTATTTGCATCAAGCACCCTTTTCAGGAGCTAACCATATCAAGCATTTTATGTTTCAACATGTTGTCTTCACACTCTAAATCACAATGTTTACCTCTGTCATTAGTGGTTTCAAGTAGAGATCGTGTGATTGGCTGACAACCCAGTGCGAATAACGGCTTAAAGTCCAGCATGTTATTGACCGCACCAGAGCTTTTCGATCGGATAGGCAGCCAATAAGATATGGTATCAATTCTGACAAATGCTGAATCATGCCATTCATGCAACCTTGGAAACAAATTAAATGAAGTTAGCACGCATGATTTAAATGCCATAACTCGATTGGACGACATGTAGCACAAGTCAGCCGATCATGTCATGACAATTACATTTGCTAGCCAAACTTAATGTCAGTTCTCCGAAATATAACACAAACGTTTAATAAAAGATTTTGTCTTCAAAGAATATTTTCACTGCATCATGCCACAACAGTCAACGGATGTCCAAAAGAGTTATCTATATTGTCTTATGAGATACAATTGTATTATACCTTCAGCAATAGCTCCAAGTGCAAGGATTGCAGATTCCTTGATCTCCCAATTGTCATGAAACAGGGTTTCCTTCAGAATAGGGAGCAACACCGGAAGCAAATCATCGTGGAAGACCGTTGCCAAAACATCCAATGCGGCAGCGGAACATTTTCCTAATAATAGAGCATCAAGGTTCTGATAATGGCACAACAAGGTGTGCAAAGTTCTGCGCACAAACTGCGAAAACCTACTCAGGTTCCAATCTGACAATGAGCCATCGTCATCCAGGCCATCATCGGAATCGCTGTCCTCCTGAAAATCCCAAGTTCTACCATAAGAAGAATGTGGGATAGTTTAATAGGAAGAGCAACAATTGTAAATTTAGACTTGCATCCCCATTCTCTTCAGTATGTTTCAAACTGTGTGTTTTTGACTTGTGAAAGCGAGGTTTTATATCTTCTTCCCGGTCTGGTATCATCTCATCCTCTTCAATGTCACCCTGAATGACATGGCATTGAACATCATGAAAGCTTTCATCAATGCACAAAGCATTTACAAGGATTGAGTAGAATATTTCACCTTCAGCAAGATAACGTCTATTGCGGAATACTTCATGCCCCGAACAAGTATCGGTATCAATCTCTGCAGATGAGGCATGAGCACTTCCTTGCAAATTGGCTTGTCGGCAAGGGATAGCCAAAACTCGCAAGCCTCCAGTGCAACGTTCTCATCATGGTCTTGCATCCTCATGAGCATGTACTACACAATGTGATGTAAACATTAGCCAGCAGCACAAATAGCTTACACTGGAGAAACTCTTCACCTCGATAATATTGTGCATGTGCGGAATGAGCCTATCCATTCTAACTTCCAACAACATGACTAGAGCGCGGCATACGTTTTTCCTCACTTCGGGATCATCGTCCGATGCCAATAGAAACAGATTCTGCTCATATTGAAGAACAAACAATGTAAACTCTGCTGCCAACAAAAACATCAGCCATGCAGAAACAAGTGCAAACCTCAATAAAGGAATCAATACGTATCATTAGTGCCTGCGTGTGGTTGATGATGAATTGATTTACACAGGCAATAGCGTGAGATCTACATCACATCATAAAACCAATAAAAGGAAATGAGACACTTTATGTCAACCGACATCATAACTTAGATACAATGGGGGCATAACATTGATTGCTTATTGAAAATGTATCCCTGATTTGTCATGTAAACCCTTAAAAGTGCGCAAAAACAAACCGTCAACATACAGTTGGAAATAGAAATCTTAAGCCAACCAGTCTATGAAACCGATTACAAATGGAGCACCAAATCAATAGCAATACCGTATTTTAGGACTGCTGTGGCGAAAAAATTGCAAAAACTTTGGAATCAGGATGTTCAGAGGTCGGTTGAGAGCCTCACTATCTAAATTTTCGGCAGAATCTTCGCATATCTTCTGCAAGGCGCCAAAAGAGCCCTACAACAAATTAAGATGAAGTATGCGATCGTAAACTGAGCAGTGACAAAAGCATCTAATGAAATTTACACACTTCGCAGACATTGTAATCTTCAGAATCGAGAAGTTGGCACAGTCTAGGTAGAAGCTCTGGCCAGTTTGCGAGTTCATCTTTAGCTGCTATCGTTGTTATCAGAATCCCTATTGTGGCTCTAATAAGCGGTGAAGGATCTCCGATGCTGTTCAAACATTCGGACTTCACAAACTGCGTAACTTCTTTAGGGAATTTGTGAAAGTGTGCTTTCACATTGTTCTTCAATATCAGTCCACTCAGTGAACGTGTTGGTTCATCTTGGGAAAACGGAAAGCAACAAAATTAGCATTATAACCATGTAATACCACCATGCAATCACCTAATCACTTACCTTCGGATGTCAATTTTGTGAGTACAAATATTAGGTAATTGTTAAAATCTGGATACTTGTTGAGTTCTTCCAATTTCTGAAGTTGGAGTTAAGTACAATCAACGTAAAACGTGCAGCAAAATTTATTAGTCTTCAAAAAAATGTGCCAAACACTCTTCCTCAAAATCACATGTATAATTCATTTTGAGGAATGGGTTAAAGTTTTGACTTCCTAGCTGGAGAATGTTTTCCCTTCTCGTTAATATCCTAAATAACAAAATATTCAGGATTTGTTTCCCATGAGAAGGTATTGCCTTGAAAGTGCACCGTTAAAAAACTGAAACAGGGAAAAAAGCAATTTGAGATAATCATCTCGGAGCACATCTACCAGTGAATTCAATAGACTGGCCAGCAGATCGATAATGATCACACACCAAAAGTGCGGGCTGATTCAAGAGTCGATTTTAAGGTACATCAGTTCACACATAATGCACCAAAACAGCTCAACTCACTTATGATAAAAATAATCTGTTCCACTAGATAAGTTACTAAATCTAATATCATATTTCTTAAAATACATAAGTAACGAATTAGATAAAAAATGAAATGAATTGTCTTTATTAAACTACATCTGATCATAAATAATACGTGTATATTATTGATCACATCTGATTGATAAATCTTACTAAAGACAATTTTATAAATAGAAGAACTAAATAACTACTATTATATCTGGACCCATACTGCTGATAATGATCCTGCTAAAATAGGTCTGAAATGTAAATGCAATAAGAAACATTCGCATTTTATCAAAAATGCCCAAGTTAGTACAAATAATAGACTTTCTTTTGTTTTATAAGACTATTGCGTTATTTAAACATCGGCGTTTGAAGGACCTCGTGTGCCAACCATGAATCATATTCCCAATACGTTTGAGTTGCTGAAAAATTCAAAGAATGAAAATACTTGGAACAAAAAACGGTCTAAACATAATTAGTGCTTTTCGCGTTGTGTGCCATATAAATTACCCTCAAAAAGATGTCTGGGCTTTAATTGAACACATAATTAACTAGTTGTACAAACGCAGCTTAATCTTGCGCGACTTTTATATATTGAGGCCGTATTTTGCAAGTCAGATGAATGTTGATCAACGTTCTATCAGGGTGGTTCAATAAAATTTCGAAATGGCCGCAAGCCTAAAATTTCAAGCCGTGAAAACGTTCTTAGGCCTAATACTCGATTCGAACACATCAACCTCGAATTGGCTAATATAATACACTACGAAATCCGATTGCAACTAGCATAACCGAGCAAAAATCGGAAACGGCGAAAAAAAAACAATGTGGAAGCCACAAGCATTTTGAAATCGACAGAGAAAAAGATGGAGGTAATTAAGCCTCGCGCACGCTCGCATTCAGTACAGAACAATTTGACAAAACCTTTCGATGAACCCGATCGTAAATAACAAAGGATACCGATTGAACTGCTCGTTGAGTTGCATTATCCGGCGATTGAGACTCACGAAGCAATTGTAGAATCTGATGCAGGCCGTCTTCTTGCGGTTGCCACGCCATGTTTATCACCCACCAACTGTGAAAATTATTGGATTCGTTTCCGCCAGGTGGCGCTCGCACAAATCAATTTTGCTTTACCTCTATCAGTGGCGCCCTCTTCAGCCGATATACGTACCAGATTGTAGGTCTGAAAAAATTGCGTACGTGCTGTACAAAAGTCGATAATTTATCGGCGGACTTCAGATAATCAAATATTATTCAAACAAAATAATAACAATTTGATTTTAAAACAATGCACTAGTTAGTGTAATAACTAAAATTTAGTAAAATTCAACCAAGGTAAATTTTCTTCCGGCCATCATGCCTGTCACGTACAATTCCTTCGCAAATAATGGCAAACAAAATAAATTTATTTATAACACTGCAATACATAACCATCTACAGTATACAACTACAAATTTTCTTTAACAGCTTTTATTTGAATCTGTATCCCTTTCATTACTAAGAATCTTTTGGAATATACATTTTCCCAGGTATCACACTTCCTTTTGCAGGTTCGTTTTTAACCAATGCAGCTGCATCTTGTTGTCTGCAATACATATAGCAAAATATACAAATTAAAATTTCTGCATTAAAAATATGGAATTTATAATTGAAATGTGGACAGTTGCATTTTCTAGACAAGTCACAAATAGAAATCCACTAGAAACCATTACAAAATTTGCAGTGGGCCATGAGAAAATATTTTCACTACTGATTTTACACTTAAAAATGTTACTAGTATAAAAGCTGAATGACCGACTTTCACAGCATTATTTCAGTTTGCAACCATACTTCCTACACATGCAATTTACATTAAAATCCCATTTATATTAAATTACCCCTGGGGTGCTGCAATCGACTTCAGTCCCACATTGTCAACTAATAATACAGGGGGAACACTTTCTCGTCTCCCATCCCTTGTATAATAATAATTGGTGGCCAAACGATGAGAAGGTCCTTCAGGCAAATTGGGTGCAGGTTGAGTTCTGGAAAAGGGAGAAAACAGTGAAAACAGACACGTTTTGGAATTCGCATTATCGTGGTGCCCATGTCCCTCTTCAGATACTCACCTTGCAGACACACCATCTTGAAATCGCAACGCCTTTGTATGCTTTCTCTGTAAGGCATAAATCCATGTCTTATTTTTATCTAAACCGTGTTCGATCACGAATTAACATACATCAATCAATACATACACCTAACATAAGATCACGAATTGCTTGCAAAACTGGGCTGACATCTCTCGGTTCTGTTCCACTTGGTACACGGTTTAAACTTTTCACAGCAGATGTTGCGAACGTTCGGCAACTAACCGCAGACGCCATTTTCATACCCTGGCTTTCACATAATGACGTCATTAAAGCAAGCAGTGTCGCCGAGCCAAAGAAAATGTGGTATTTAAGTGCGCAAATGCACAAATGCTATAATACAGAATAGATAAGCTTGGGATAAACCTAGGCTTGGATAAACTCGTGATTTCGCCAGAAATATATTTGCTATTTCCTAGTTTTCAAGAAAAGATTTGTTACATAAAATAAACGATGTAATTGTGCAAACAATATAAACATATTGCACGCAACAAAACGTGCATTGCAAATGAAATTGTAATAAAAATACACTAAAATGATATCTTCCCAGATTTCTGCACGATTGTGCAGATACTTTTCCTCAGAATGTGCAGATTGCGTTTCATTCATAAAATAATTCTGGTATATATGGCTGGTATGTCACGAATTGTTTCATTGTCATGCATGGAGATACTAGGAGTTGTCATTGCATGGGGATGACAATTGAATAGGCAAGGAAAAAATTAAAAATTACCACATGTTATTTCCATGTTTGTTGACATTCTTGAAAATCTTCAAAATAATATGCAAGTGAATCTTCTGGTACAAACAGGATTTTACAATCTCTCAGGTTACATTTATTGTTGACACGTTTTCACATCACCCACTCGTCACGAATGAATGCTCTCCCTGACATTTCAACAATACGCGTTTACTATACTGTTAATACCTTTCTTAAAAATATATCTTCTTACATTGGCATGTGTCTATTCGACACAATAAGAAACTCTTGCAATGCGCAAAACAGCGCTGAATGGCAGCTGTTGCGCAGGTCACCGAATACCTCAGCCAAACAATAGGATGAGTCGAACAATGTAAGATTAGAAGGAAATTTTTTTGAAATGCAAATCAAATACGATGATAAACTCTTTGCCACCGGTGAGGTATTCCCTGCAATTCCTTAACCACTGGGCGACGCAATGAGGAAATCTCTGGACTCGCGCAAGCTCAAACTTTTCAATCTGCGTTGAGCCAACTTCGATTCGCTGGGAGGCGAGAGGCCAAATGGTGCCGCCGGAGCATCTTGAGCAGGTCTGATCACTTCCATGCTGATTGCTGCATGTTGCACCAATCGCCTTACCGCGATTGCGCTTTCGGCGAAGGCCGATAACTCCCGCGCACTCTGGTTCCTGTCGCAAAAACAACTTTACCTTGTGCCAATGGCCAATTAGCATCGGGTGACTCCGAGCAACATTTACCTACGGATGACCTGCGGAGTTTCCAAAGGAGTTATGGGTCCGCCGTGAGCCACCCAAGGGTGGTTGAGCAGCATTGTTGCTGTGTATCTGAGCGAAGCATCTTTCACAAGCAGATGACCAATCAAATCTTTGGCCTCATCGGAGATGAAAGCCCATTCTCGTTCAGGGAAATCGTACACTCCATCCTGAATACGTGTAAACAGGCTGTCTCGACAGGCATGGCATGTCTCTCCCCTCTCCCATCCGCAATCGCTTCCGCACTGGCCGTAGAATGGCGGATATCCACAAAGCAATATGTACCTGTATTCAACATCTGTCTTTAACATCTTACCAATAATATTCATAACAAAACCACTAATCCTCCAAATAACACAAGACAATTAGTATGAATTGGTCAGTAACTTTTAAAAATTAACCTACAATCGAACCTGTGTAAAATGAGAAATGTGCTAATATATAGAGGTTACGGTATTTCAAGTAAATTATTTACATGATAACTCCCAGACTCCACAGGTCGCAACGCTTATCGTAAATTGATGCTTCGCCGATGAAAGCTTCCACCACTTCAGGGGCCATGAATTCAGCTGAACCAACCTGAATCAATAGATGCATCGTCACACACTGTATACATTATTACGTCAGTGTTAAGTGAAACAGGACAATACTTACAGGTGTCTGAAGCTCGGGGGTAGACACAGGAGAATTAAGGCCACTATTGAATTTTATTCCACTGCCCAAATCAAAATCGCAAATTTTCACTGGGCAGATACGATCTTCGCTATCACAAAGGATGTTTTCAGGTTTCAGGTCACGGTGAGCAATACCTGATTAATTACAAAATTCGAATTTAGCAAACATCAAAAGGCCTAGCTGAAGAATGCATACAACTTTGGCAGTAACATGTTTGTTTACCTTTGCGATGCAGAAACTGTACAGCACTGGCAAGGTCCTTGATGACAGTGCTCGCCTCATGCTCCGTAAAATGGACCCGTTTTTGAATGTGAGCCAGCAATGGACCTTAAATCAATAATTAGCAAATATTATATATGTATATATCCAAAGCACTTGCATTAATATAGAAGACAAACAAATATGCAGCACGTGGCAAATGCATTTTTTGTCATATTAGCAACCAACATTTTAGAAACACAGGAAACGTGCTTGCTTCTTCCAATGTGCAAAATTATCCAACAAGCTAAAATCAGCCGTTTCCGGTATATTCACCCGTGGGCTACCAAAATAACTGCTGCAATGCGCACCAAATTTGTATATTGCCTCGCAGCAAGAATAGTGCATTTCTCACATGCTACATCATATTATCACATTGCTCTTGAAAATCGTCACACCAAATAGATCACGCATTCTATTACAGCTAACTTTTAAACTGGTAAGTATTTGCATTCCAATTGCAACTGATATTTTGCAACAAATTAATTCTACTTATTTTATGAACTAGTCCTTAATAAAGTGTATCCATTGAGATTGTCATATTACTAGCAAATTTTGAATACCAGGGAAATGAAATTTATATGTTGGAGACTAAATTCTGAATTGCATGCAGTATTCGCTTTTCACACAACAATTCGAAAATGAATAATACATTAAATGGTTTCTTACCTCCATTCACTTTTTCAAATATCAAGTAAAACCTGCAAGAATCGAAATAAAAATGCGCATGTTATTACACGTTTTTTTTCATAACAGACAGTTGATTTTCGAGCAAAAATACATTATACCTCTTCTCCTCCTCAAAGTATTCCAACAACTGTATGATATTTTGATGACCCTGGCAGTATTGGAATGTCTCGATCTCTTTGAACACTCTACTGCGACTGTGACCAGGAATCTTGTCAATTATCTGCGCAGCAGCAAGGTAACACGGGGACATTTTTTAGCGATTATGTAACACGTCAGGGGACAGTTAAATAACCTTCTCACCTTCACAGCATACTCAAGATCGGTATACACATTGACACACGTTTGGACGGATGCGTAGGCACCCTGACCCAAAACCTCCCCCGTTAGCTTGTACATGTCTGCAATATTTAGATAAAAATCACACATACAATTTCACGAAGACATTCGAAATATACAGATAAATACTTCATGGAAATTGTATTACACACCATGGAAAGTGCAAGCTACGAGACTAGAACCCGTTCTTTTCTTTCTGGGCTTCTTCCTTTTCTCCGCATCTTCACTGAACATTTCGCCAGGTCTGTCTTGCAACATTGTGCCGATTTCGACTTCTTCTGACAAAACAAAAAAAAAATCGAGTCATATTATAAACCACTGCAATATTGATGAGTGTACACAACGCAAAACGACTGAAATTCGCTTTTAACAGCAGGTGTTGCCTCCCATCACAGTATTTCATCAAGGACAAGTGTACCGTCCAAGTCACATTAACATACGTTTTATGTTCCTAATAATTTTAACTGCTTTACACTGTAATCACAACATACAAATCCTTGCCACCATGTTTACTCAAAAAACAATCAAATTTTGCAGCAGTTATTTCAATTTTTCAGCTCAGGATCGAAAAATATAAAAGAAGCAACATTCGAAATTGTAACAGGGTTATCATTCAACACGAATGCCATTTTATTATATAAATTTAATTTAAACAAAAAATGATAAAATTATTGATTAATACATATACTTTTTCCCAAATTTGCAGTGTAATTAAACACGGATCACAAAATTAATTTTAGTGAAAATGCATTCACTAGTGTAATTAAAGTGATTTTCTCAATGGCATTTATATTTGTTCATATATTTCGTAATTATATCAGACGGCGCGAAAACGTTGTAATTCAAGCTGTTTTAATTGTTTGAAATTTCGCAGTACTTGCACGTTATCTTTTCACTGGTGCAAAAAGATAATTCGATCAACTATCAGTATTTAGGTATAAATATACAGAGAAAACATAAACCGCCTAGTATCGCTTGCACCCAACCAAATAGGAATTTGCAGCAGCGATACATTTGGCTCCAAGACAAGAATTTTATAAACAACAATTAAAAATACGCCTTAAAAAATTTCCTACCCGGAATAACCGGATATATTTTGGAAAAGAAATGGAGAATAATAAGCGAACCCTCCTCCCGTTTGTAAAGGACAAAAAAATCGAACTGGAGGAGGGAATGAAAGGGAGAAGAAGGGAGAGGAGAAACAGATTCTCTCTTCTGGAAATTTCCTTTCGCCGTTTTAAGGGGGACATACTGAAATAATGTCAAGAAAACGCCACAAAAACCTAATCTTTCCATTTTTCTTTAGAAATTTGTACGTGTAAATATTCCAAAACAAGTTGGTATACACGCTTGCCGAGACCCTTTTCATATAGAGACCTTCGTCATTGTATGTGCGTAATAGTAAACAAGGGAGATGAATGGATCCAGTGAAACCAATATCATGGATATGGGCTCAATCAAATCAAAAGTAGTATACAATATGACATTCAAAAACTAGTCTTGTAACCCAACACCATGCCTTCAGGCAGCAGGTTGGCGGAATAATTACTTGCCATTTATATATCACATTTCGAAATTCAGTCAATTGAAAGCCACCATACGATTACCTTCAACTAAGATTAAATATCCAGAGAAAAGCTGTCGCATTGTTAGTAAAATGACCATATTTCGAATAAATTAAGAAAATAAGGCCACTTCTAAGCAAACAAGGCTATCGATTACGAAGTAGTACTTTAAAAATTTGCCATATGCAACAATACTTAATGCAGTTTAAAAACATTTTCCGCAAAGAATCGATACAAGAAAATGAAATGAAGTCAAAACAAACATTTTACACTTGGCTAATATTTTGTGCACACGTTATAACTTTGTATAAAAAGGCATACACCTATAATTGTTACAAGGATACAACCTCAGGCGCGGCGCTTAATCGAACTGATTTTTTGTGCAATAAATAAATACATTTCACCGTCCCAATAAATTATTTTGTAATAATATTTGAGTAAAATTGCAGCGATAATTTTACTTGCTACAATCTGTAGCTTTTTATCTTTTTCTAAACAATATTTGTTGACGTACAGTATAGTTCTCCAGATTATGACCAGTAAATAACCTCTTTCTACAGCACAACACAAAGTCGGGTGATCAGCAACTGTCTACACCTTATCCAAAACTTGATAAAACTACAACAAATATGGTATCGCAGCTAGCCTAGAAACAGGGTCAGCATAAACAAGTAGTTACAGCGCGCACAGAAACTTGACAAAACAACTCAGAATCCCCACAATTCACATTATATAGGTATACATATTTATATGGGAAAAGTTCTACAGGTTACTATTCTCGTTTTGCCAGACATACTGCATGCTGCGATTTGCAGGACATCGGAAATGCTGATGCCACAGATTCTAAAACATTCGAAAAATATATACTACCTAGTACTTCCTTTACAAACGCATTGCATCAGCAGAATTTCATGTTTATGCAAGGCAAACTGCTGCATATAATGCCAATAACAAATACACCAGTGGCTTTCAGAATTTAGCAGTCTTGCATAGAGGTTGTCGGGCTGCATCCCGTTTCCCAGATGTGTGTAAACAGTAATAACGTGCAGAGAGGATGACGAGTCATTTGTTCTAGTTACAACACACTACAACTGCAATGATTCACACACCTATCAAGTTTTTAAGCTTTAATAAATGTAAATTAAGGCATCATTATAGCGATCAAGTTTCCAAATACAGTGCGTGGAATTAGCAACAATGTTCTTTATGGATGAAATCCTAAAATTGTTCCACTGATAAAACGTATTTAACTTTTACTAGTTTGCAACTGGTGGTTATAGTGCAATGCAAAGTACGTAGTAATACGATTTTTTCAACTGTTTTTTTTTTTATAATCATCTTTTAAAAATGGGAATTTGCATGCAACCGGTTATGACCAGTCTTGGCCACCCTCTTGTTTTGACGTCATACACAACACCGGTCAAAACCTAATACAGGATTCAGTTCAATGCATTCGCCACTGTATAAAATGTGCATCTGCATGTTTTTTTGTGTAACTCAATTGACTGAATTTCAAATCGCCGTTGGAAAGTTTCAGTGTAAAATAAAAACTGATAGCACACAATTGCTTTCTGAAAACAACTGCAATGAGTAATCCCCGGTATTATTTACTTCCCAGGATTTTCAAATAAAAATAATATAGGTTACACAATTAATATCAATACAAACACCGTGCACAGTGCGTTTTCACATCGAGACGGCTAAACTTCTTTTAGTAGGCCTATTTACCAATTTTTGAAATGTGATGCCACGATTCCCGCAAGCAGTTTGCAGTTTAAACAAGGCCGAATTTTTGATAGCTGTTGCCATGGAACTGAAAGCTTGGTGAAAGAGGGAGTGCGTGGGGGGAGGGGGAGAGCTCCATAATTCTACTCAACATCTGAAGCAAGAAAGTTGCTGAAGATTGGTCAAGGCCAAGGGCGTTAAGTTGCATCTATAGTGACGGTACATGATGGTATTGGTTACCAAAATGCCACGTCTTCCAACAACATCCGAATGCCCAACTTGGCTTCTGTCCAGCAACACTGCTGCCAGTTGCTATTCTAGACGCGTTTTTCCTCTATCTTCTGGCAAAAATAAACTCATTGTAGCTAATGTACGTTTGTTCTTGATACGGCTTAATATTGCCTTTTTTATATTTCCGATCACCCCATGGCCGGGACAAAAAAAATACATTTACATACGTATTTTCCGGAGGTCCTAATAAGACTTCCGGAAAATCTATCTACGGAATGGGCTATAAAAACAACAGACACACAAAAAGACAACTCCACTCTCCCCATATGTTACCCCCAAACAAATAACGGAACTGCCGAGAACCGGTTTTACGCGTTCACATAACAACAACAACAAACTTTACAGGCGCCAAGAGTTAAATTTGCTTTTTTCCACGCATAAATACAGTCACGTCACCTTGTTCGACCTCTGCCCATTAATTGAAGACAGATTCAAACTGCTCTGAACAGTCACTATTTCATTCTAATAACATTCCAATGCAATAACAGGCCTGTCCATCTGGCATGCATTTCTTTATTGTTTGATCATTATTGTATTCATGGAATGGTTTCAAAGACAAACCCCGGAACTTCACTTATTTTGCCAAAATGTAAAGCACTACTTTAAACATTACTATCGCTTTTAATATACGTCGCATAATAACACATGCAAAGTATTGTTTGATTAGAGATGTCAAATCCTGTCAATTTTATAAGAAAAAGTGCTCCCCAATGCAACATATCAATCTCCATATTTTTGTAGCCCATCACAGGACGTTCGTTGCTTTGTTTGCCATAATACTTTATAACTAATTTGTGTGCAGTTATGTACTAACAGATTTCTTCAATGAAACCAATATTTCTATATCAACTTCCTGATTTTATGGATTCTGACGTCTTGTTGTCACTTGGATGACGTCAAACTAACCATCCCAAAATATTATGACTGGTGTACAATATATCACTTCACGACTTCACTACTATAATTATACTCAACGAAATTAAAGTCCAAGGAGTCCACAATATCCACATAACATGCAACTAGTATCATTACACACTTCCTTCTTCAAAATAACCTGGCACAAATCCCAATCAATGTCAAAAATGTCGAATAACATAATATTAACCAAATTGTATATACCAATCATTGTCCCAACACAATACGTACTAATTTTCACAATCATTAACAGGAAACTTTCAATTAAGGCTTTCTTTGAAGCATCGGCTGCATCGCTATTATGGTTTTATGCATATAAAGGAAGATGAAAAAGATACTATTGTTATGGCTGCAGCATTTTAAAACTAGTACACATGTATTTGTTTAGATTAACAATTCTAGCACTCGGATACTACATTGTCGTCCTTGCAGTTATTTTAAAAGACATCCAACAGAAAACAATTCATTGCCTTCTGCATTCTTATCAAAATATGTAATTTCCCTGACAGTTGTGTAAACAGGTTTATATAGCTTCATACCACCTATAATTGACAGATTCATAATCAGTATATTACTACATCCTTAAGTACTGTGAAATCAAATTTCATTCAAATAGGATTACAGTTAACTATTTTTTAATAATATTCGCAAAATAAAACTCGATTTTTCCAGGTGAAAAAATTAAGCGTTTTTATGGATTTCGTGATCAACAATAAATTTCGCTCATCCTTTGTTTTCGTGAATTACTCTAGTAAGAGCCCACAAATACATAGTCTGAAATTTGAACAGCATTGACATTTTATTTATAACAGCATACCTTTTTATATTTCGTTTTCTCAAGTGGAAAAACTATTTTCTCTGGTTTTTGCTCAGCTGCCAGCATTGGAACTATTTATGTACGAAGAGTGTGTACACAAAAGTTTAAAGCACAAGATTTTCTCGCTTTGAAGAATGTTCTCATTTTTGGCCACATTTTCCCACGATTTATTACTTTTAAAAAGTTGGGTGCGTTTCATGCGTTTTCACTTCATAACAATTTTTCAAAACGCCTTCTTCCTACTACACTTCTTCCCCACCCAACCCAACCCAAACGACATCTACATATGTATTTCGGCTTGGCATTGGCTGGAGAATTTTCCAGAACTCTTTCGACGCAGTAATAAAATCACAAACTGGAACGCACGAAACCGTGCATTTACCATAAAATTAAAAAAAGAGGAGAACAGTCGTCGATTTCAAGGCAGCTTACATTATTAGGACACGACTCTACGACGCCATCAACCATATTTAAAAACACGACTCAAGTTCGTTTCAGCCAACCTGAAAATGACATGACGGATGGAGCCAAGGTGACCCTGAAATCGAGCAGCATTCTCCGATGCATAACGTCAAATCGATGCCAATTTTTCCCACACTTTTGCTAAGCGTCGAAGACGACGCAAAAAACGTAAGTCGTACCAAAGAGAATATGGAGGAAGTGAACGCGTATTTAAAAGAAACCTCATATGCAAGCAGAGAACGGATTTGCATCACCCCACACACAAAACCTCCATAATTAGGTCACACACACACAAACAAAGCTTACCGAAATGTTGCACCAAAGGCTGCACGTAGTCATCGGCTTCCCCTGCAGACGCCGTAGCTGTTATGGCGTGCGGAGAGCTACTTATGACACCTGGACTAGTTGTCACCACTTCTTGCTTCATTCTTATCCTTCTGTTCTTCCTTCTTCGGGTGGTCGTCTTGCCGCAGCTTCGGCAACCGCCCTTGGCGCTCCCGAGAGGCAACAGGCTCGGCCCGCGCTCACCGCCCTCACCATCCAACCTGATCTCAACCCGCCTTTACCGCTTCTGTCGCTAGTCTGCCGCGGAGCGGCGCCGCAGTTCTATTTATACCATCACGCCACTTCTAGCCACGCCTACAAAATCAATTCGCCACTGCCCACTTTCCTCATATTACGACCTCGCCTTTCCTGGCGAAGTTTGTACTCGCTCTTACAGTAATAACAAGACACATTTTTAATGTTTGCTTATTATTAGTGTTATTCACTGATTAAATATACGCGGAAGTTTTAGGTTTTTCTGCGGAGACACTCCCCAAAATTGAAACAGCCATTCCGGGATCAATTTTATGTGTATGGTGTGATTATTAAGCACAACCCACCATACAGTTCATTGGTCGGCGAAAGTAGTATAGGCCCGCCCATGTGCCTTAAAATCCTAATTTGCCCATTATTTATAGGAACTTTCTGTTTTTAACCGTGCGCGTGTGCACGTATTCCGTTTGCTGTTTAGTTTGAACAGGTTTAAACCAATCCTTCCCTTGTTTATAACATTTTCGCTAGATTAGGCACGCGTTCGTGTCCGCGGGGCGTGGCTAAGCCTGTTACCAAGACAACGATTGCGTACTGTTTACTACTAACATTTTGCCCAATTTAAAAATGAAGGATTCGTCGCTGTCTAGTCTAGGGGCTTATGTTTCTTTGGCAACTTCGAGCGATGAACGATTTCCCCCAGAAAACATGATTGATGGGTAGATAAAAAAAGATGGGAATGTGTTTAGTATTTATATTTTCTGCACATAAACATTTAGGTCGGACCAGACATTTTGGGTAACAACAGGAATATATCCGCAGCAGTTTGCTATAACTTTGCCCACTGTATTTTCTGTTTCATCAGTTACGGTACAGTCTTATAACGGTAATGAAGAGATGTGCTGAATATTAGAATTTATATACTCTTACAGTTCACAAGTTTAACTGGCATATAACTTTCCAGTTAGAAAACTACTACTGAAAAAGTCAATTGATGCTGACACTGGTGGTGCACAGGAAGTTGAAGAGAAGGGTATACAGTTGCATAGAACAATAGGCTTTTATCTCGGTTGAATGTCATTTTTTATCATACAATTTCATTGTGAAATTTTGAAGAATTACAACATGAAGATTCACAGCTGCAATCAACAGTTTTTGACGTCCGCTCTGAATTAAATGTGCTTTACTTCACAATCAAATCTGGCTATGACCACTTCAGCGCAATATACAATGTTATAATTTCGGGAAATGCAATAAGATAGCGATGCAATTGCAGTTGATTTGTCCATATGGAACTTTGTCTATTACCGCATGTGCACTATCATTCTATTCTAAACTGAAATAAAACAGTATTTCACTATGAAGACCATTCCACTGGGTTCACGTCATAATCTTTCATCTTGTCATCAAGAACCAGCCATCGGCCGAAACACCCAACATCCAATATTCGTTTGTGGAAAGTCAGGATTTGCGGAGACATATATGTACACCGAGAGGCGTAAATGTCCACAGTGCTATCGAAATCCGCCAACCATGTGATGGACAATATTCCCAGGCTAAAATGGCGGAGTAAACTCTCGTTTTTGTATCGTTGCAACATATTTACGTGTTGATCCGACACTGGATTTCTGATGTTTTCGTTGACTAGCAACAGTCTGTTTGATTCCTGAACAAGTTGATTGTGGAAAGAGTACTCGTTTGGGTTGGATATTGCAGCAACAGTCATAACTCCAATTGCTGAAACATGTATAAAGGCATATTTTCATAAATGTGCTCAATGAAGTTGATTTTGGAATTTGTAAAATGTGGCTATAAACGTTTGAATTCTAGGCAAGGCGGGTGCACCTAGTAAACAATTCGCTAGTAAAAAATATAGGTGCATACTTTCAATGTATTTATTTAAAATTACTGTCATTCAGTTAATGTTGCACACACCAACTAGATTTACATAAATGTGATGCATAATCATTTGGAACCAATTTAATAGTAAAAATTTTAGACCTGCAGAAATTGATGCTGCCTTTCTCGGACGGGTTTTAATGTCGTTCACAGTATCAACAGCAACTTCTCTGTAATCCGCGTAAATACCTTTCCAATAAAGACCTATATACCACAAATCTAGATTTATTAATTGCAATTTTGTAACTTGCTTGCATCATATAGATCTATAAATAAATCGTACCCCATTTCTCCAACCTTCCGCCCTTCAACCTTTCAACGTAACCATTAAACAACGACCGAGTCTTCGGCAAATATAATCGGAGTCCAGAAAACATTTCTGCGCATTATTATCATAATACCAAACGTTTATTGCAATTGAGTCGAGGGATATCACCGTAGGAGTATTCCATCAACCCAACATCATGGTGCGTTTGTCACCAACCCAAAACGCATTATGACGTCATCATAGTGCGTTCGTCCTTGATTGGCTGATGACGGAAAAGGTAGTTCCATTGGCATGAGTGTTTCATCAAATGACCGCCAGAGGAAGAAGAGAGCTGTGCAACATTTTAAACCGTGGGGAAAAAGCCAGTTCGATATTATTTTTTTCCTGAATGCAATTACACATTCTAGCATTATTAAATACTAAAATATATATTTCTCCGTTTTTAGAAATATGCACCCGGTCTCCGGTCTCATTTGATGCAAAAAGTGCGTTCGGCACTACCAGAGGTCGTGCCGGTCGTCCGCATTATCAGTTCGGGATTTGCCAAGGCCCCAAGTATGGCGGAAGTGGAAATGCCGCGTGTTTTCGGTTTTCGTAAATACGGAGACGCGTGCGAAGGTGGTATTTTACGTAATCTGACGTCTGTCAACGTCGCAGATTACCTCCAAATGCGAACACTGGGCCATGGGACTAATAAACATAGTCGTATTCGAATGCATTCGAGTTTTGGAACGACTAGATTGCTGCATTCCGGGCTTTTGCAACATTCTGAAATTCCTATTCCCCACGTGTACAACAAGGTGTTTTGCTCCCAGTGGCTTTCTGACAGTGAAGTTATTTTTGGGACCAAATGCAACAAGGTGCAATTTTGCGTAATTTACGTGTGGAAAGTTCTTTTTAAGTCGTGGAATAATAGAATAGAATAATTGAAATGGTTGGATTTCAAATACGTACTCATGTGCATTATGTTGTTGACATCTTACAGTTGGTTGTTGCAAATGTTTTTACAAAACACCTATGTGAGATTCCAATGCTGGGGAGTAATTTGACAAGAATATCCGGTCTGGAATGTTGCGGTGTGCACAGTATTTCCATAAATTCTTCTAGAACTCTACTTGCTACTGGTGGCAAAAATTGCAATGAAGTAGCAATATACAGCTTACCTTCGCTGTATCCAGTTTGTGTCGGAAGAGTATGGAGAACTAGTGCATTTATACATTTTACCCAAAATTCTCTTGCAATAGATAATATATTTCATGTATATAGTTTGCTCACCGTGATTGGATATTTGGTATTTGTTGGCTTGATAACAAGCATTTCATAACGGGTAATGATTTATTTTCCACGGCTGATCTGTGAAATCTGTAGTCAAATGCACAACGGAATTTGTTTATAGGATCTCGTGACACCACAATAGCCTTATGGAGAGTCATTCACCACTCAGAAAATTGCACAATCAACATGGCAAACCACGCAATGTGCCCATTAGAAGTGAACCCGTGCAGGTCTGCTAAGAAAGTGAGATCTTTAGTAGCCAATAATAAATTGAAGGCGAGATATTTTCTTCATGTACGCGTAGTATTTGGCATTTTGTGTTCAAACTCTGTTTCATTTCTTGATTTTTCTTATAGGAATTTGCGGCGTTGTCTTTGAATTCCTATTTGCATATTTATGATGCCGAAGAATTCCGTCAAGTAAGTTTTATTTTTTTTGATTATTTGTCTACATTGATTTGGGCCTTGAGGAGTAATGTGTTTTTAGTATTTATCCAACATGTATGTGTAAATGTTATATGCAAGGATGAATGGGTATGTGGTGCAAATTCAGTTACGCCTTCCTTTGCAAATTTTATGCAGAAATGGTCACTCAAATTGAGTACAGGAACAGAGAATGTGTGTTTAGCAGTTAACGAAGCCTGCAACTTGTATGCTGTAGGCTCCAAATTACAACTAACACTGTATGACTGTCGTTTATTGCGTGCTGTCATACGTATTTCTGTCAGAAATCTAGGAAAAAGTAAGCAGCTGTTTAGTGCCTGCTGCATTATTTCTTTCAAGCTAATTTTGGAATATATTATTGTAAAGACATTAGGTCTTTGAGCTTCAACGGTGACATCGTAACACTGGGTAATGGGGCTGGTTCACTGCTCTTCTATGACTGTAAGGCTAACAAGTTCCTAGATTCATCATGGGACACTCAAAATCATCTTTCTGATGGTGCAAATAATGTGCTTCATCCTAAATACTTAGTTGCTCCAATCCAATGGAACATGGTAATAATTGCTCATATATAGTTATGATAATTATAAATTTTTCGTATATGTTGTCCATTTATTTTAATTGATTTTTTAGTTACCTGGCCATTTTGGTGCACAAATCTGCACATCACCTGCTATTTATACTCACTGCTATAACGCAGGAGGAACAGCTTTGTTTGCAGCAGGCGGGCCCTTACCAGCAGGCTTTAGTGGAAGCTATGCAGGAATATGGCTATAATGAAAGCGTGCAGGTTTAATTTTATGCGTGATTTAAAGTACTTGTTTGGAATGTGTGTTTCTGCATCGGTGCTCATACTCAATTTAAAGTTTTCATATAAAACAAAAACTGATGTCCGGTTTTCAATAACAAAATAAATCGTTCATATTCGAGAATACCCCAATATTTGTAATTTTTCCCTTTATTTAAACATAAAACCTGTACATTTTTGGTGGGCTATTTTGGTGTAGCTGCCTGCTGCCCTACGCAGGAACTATCAACTTCAGGATCGCCACATTTGGATCATTTTGCTTTAAAACTCCGTAGAATTAAGCACAAAATACAAATCTACAGGCACTTGAGTCGTGTTTGACCTGCCAACAGGTGCCACTGAGAAATCGCCAAAATTAATGGTCAATTATATAGTTGTGTCAGTGTAATCCTTTGCTCTTGTTTCACTTTCATATGCATACATGTTTTGTTAAACATTTATAAATTGTTCCAATCTGCTGATATAATGATATAAAAAATATCTCAGTTTCATTTAATCAAACTAGGCGAGTCACTCAAATTATAAAAGGTAGTGTAAGTCTACCGACAGCATTTGAAAAACGCGGGCTCAATACTGGGTGAAGTCAGCGAATCAGAAGCGGTTTCCTAACTATTACGTCATAATATCTGCATGTAACCCTGATGGGTTGCGACAGGCGACATCTACTGGCAGGGGGTTGAAATTGTGAAAGTCAACTTTGATTCGTCGGATGCATTGACAATTTAGTGAATTTATTAGTAAATGGAGAACCTAGCACATCGCATCATTGAAGAGATTGAAGCGGTGTTTCAGGGCGGTCTTCCCATGTAAGTACGTCCATGTATGCTCCATTCATTAACCAATGAGGTTTTGAATATTTATTTCAGTGGGGAGTTTGATGTCATTCCTGTGCAAGATTGCAAAAATCGCAGCCCTGTCATTTATGCTGATGGTAATCTGGCTTTGGAATCATGGTGTGTGCCTACACTGTATATGCATGCATACACCCTTTTAATGAAAAATCGACGATTGGATGGAATAAAAGGTGACCTCGTCATTGAATCATTATTATGTTGGTTGTTATTGATTGTCAGATTTAATTCCGCAGCCAATATTGACGCAAATGAGATAGAATCTCTTTCAAGGATCTTGTTATTGCTCAACCCTGATGTTGCTACAATTTGGAACATGAGGAAGGAATTGCTAACTACTTGTGATGAAAACTTGGATTCACTACATAAAGATTTCCTGTTGACAGAACTTGTGCTCACTAGGAAACCCAAAAACTCCGAGGCCTTCATGCATAGGTACTACTACGTAGTGAGAGCGAGACCTGGCAATACAAAATATTTTTGTTGTTGTCATTAATACCCGATTTGGTTTGTTAGACGTTGGCTGTTGGGAAAATTTCTGGCATATGGTAGCATTGACTGCCGTGCGCAAACTGTACATTGTCACGTACAAAGTGAGATACGTGTTTGCACAATGGCTGCTTCTCGATATCCGAATAACTACGTAGCTTGGAACCACCGAGAGTGGGTGCACGATACATTCAAGGACTACAAGTTGCAGGTGAGAACCCCTTAATCTTTCATTTCTCGTTTTGTATTTTCCAGGTAAACAATTAAATGACAAATTTGTTCAAGAGGAGATGGATCCTTTACTCATAAGTGTTCAAGGACGAAACCCGTCCTTTATTTACGCCAACCGGTTATTATTTCTCCCCTCCGTTAAAGACCCCATCCCTTTAATACGTAAGTCCGGGATTTATTGCGTCAAATGTGGTGACTGCCAAACCATCTATATTGGCCACACCCGCCGACAATTTCACAAACGTTTTCTAGAGCACATTAGAAATAACCCGCAATCCAACTTCAGCAACCACCTCCTACTCGCTGGACACAACCCTAAATCCGCTGAATTATTTATTTTACAATTGGAAAGCAAATGGCACAAACTGAAGTCGTTAGAAAATCTGTTCATACTGAGTGGCAGGAAGTCCCCCTGCTATGTGTTAGCTAATGACTTTACCAGCCCCACTATGAGCACGCTCATAAAGTGGTTTGACCGCCAGTGTTCACTCACTTTGTCCCTCGATCGCAATGTGGCTACCTCGCTGCTGTAATTGACCGCGCATCGCTGTTAATGCCTCCCTCGGCCGTTTACTGTTTTACATCGGTGCAACATAAACAGTTGCACCCCTCGTCGTTACCTGCACATGATTGTATCGGACTTTGTTATATGTAACATGCCGTGGGTATGAATGCTGTTTTTGTTTTAATTCTTAAGTGTATATTATTCAATCTCTCCTGCTAATGATATTGAATTTTGTAGCGTTGGTGCCCTGATGAAGGTTCATGTTTATGAACCGAAACCGGTTGGCGTAAATAAAGGACGGGTTTCGTCCTTGAACACTTATGAGTAAAGGATCCATCTCCTCTTGAACAAATTTGTTTAAACTCATAATTTTCCACCACTGAAATGAATTAAATGACATTTTTTTTTGTGTAAATCATATGTGTACGTCAACATCTAAACTTCCAAATAATACTGTACTAGAATACTTGTTTAGATTGTGGAACTATAATCCAAATTTACACCGATATTAGATATTATGTGATGATCTGAGTTGGAGCAAGGAATGGGTTGCAGTCAATATTTCTGATCACAGCGGTTTCCAATTTCGACAATACATTCTGGGAAAGATGGTAATGAATGGTGAATCGCAAGTTGATACTTATTTAAAAGAAGAGAAGGAAACTGTGAAGGAACTGATCAACTACTACCCTGGTCATGAAGCCCTCTGGTACCATTATAAAGCAATAATATTACTAATACTAGAGTACCAAACACTTTCAAAATGTGAACAATGCAGAATGGCAAAGGAGCCAGTTAGTGATGTGGAAATTCACTGCAACCATTACAGTAATTATAGAATGACAGTGATAGACGAACTAGAATTTGTGGACAAATCTGCAGTGAGCAACTCTGTAAACAGCTGGCAAATTGAACTTGCATCGCGGTGTAAGCGATGGTTGTTACATGTGATGCAAACATGAACTTGTGCCGAATGATGTATTTTTTCTATAAAAAATTATTTATTACATATGTAACATGAAAATGGACTTCCAGCAATAAGAAAGTATTTAAGAAATGTCATATTGTCTATTAAAAAATTTTATAACTGAACCAAATCGTATGCTAGTCACGAGCAGCGTGCTTTTTGCGTTTGTGCGATTTCGATTTCTTCTTATGCTTCTTGGGTTTCTCGTGCGAAGTTGTTGAAGATGTATGTGATGAACGTTTCATTTTCTTGTTTTTGCCATCATCAGAATCGCTTTGGGGATGTTTCCTTTTATGTTTGGTACTACGCTTTTTCGACTTCGAGTGTTTTTTCTCGGCAGGTTTTGCATCCGATTCGGATGATTCAGTGTCACTTTTGTCATTCCTGTAAAGACAATAAGTAAAGAAACATAGGCAAACCAATAAGTAAATATTCAAGGCTGGTATTTACTTCTTTTTCTTGCGCTTTCTCTTGTTCCTCTCTTTGGCATCCTTTTCTATACATTAAATTTAATCTTTTAGATTATGACATATATTTACTCATCATGCCATTAATTACAGTCGGCCTACCAACAATCTGGTTTAGCAATACTCCAGAATCCTCTTCACTGCTTGATTCAGAGCTGGTGCTGCTCACATCTAGGACAATGTCCTTGTTAGGGTTGACTTTTATGAAATTACGACATTGAAACGTCAAATGGCCAGCTATAAATACCAAAAAAGTAGACGTTATTAATTTGTTTATTGACATGTATGTTATATACAATGTTGGTAATACCATATCCACATTTCTTGCATGCGGGACGAATGTTATCCGATCCTTGGTTAGTTAATTTTGCTAGGAGTGCTGAAATAAAATGTCTAATTAATGGAATTGAGCACATTATATAAAGGATGCAAAGCTTATAAATAGTATGTACATGCCTTTCAAATCACTTTGCATATTCGCTTCAAATCGTCTTCATACCTTTGATTTCATCCAAATTATTACAAACAAATTGCGTTGTTTTTCACCTTGAATACACAAAATTTCATAATGTAAACAAGGTCTCGATGTAAATCAATGAAAAGCGGAAGTAGCGCTTCATGAATCTCGACTGACACGCTAGATGGCGCCACTGACACAACTATTTTTAGTACCTACATAAAGCTAGTAAAAGAAACAGTGTTGCATGGGAAACGCCAGCTCGCAATTGTTGCTGTTCAAACTTGCAGGTAAAGCTTTGTGACGTCATGAAGTATTGCGCTGGGGAAATTGCACGGACAGAATAAAATTGTGGAAAGTGTATGGTTGCTTGAGGCGCTCTAGCAACTTGCCACGGCACCGGAAAACAGATTCGAATTTGGTGAAATTGGCCACTTGTTGCTCGCTTCGCTGTTCTGTCCTAATTTCAGTGTTTCCTGACACGGGTGAAGGAATTTCATTTGACTTTACTCGAGAAGTGGTTTGCAAAGACGGAAGATGGCTTACCACGGACCATCGTACGGATTGAGTCGAGAATGCCAAATGAAAGTGAGTTTGTATTGACTTTGACGAGTCATTTTTGTAATAACGGACACCGGCTTATATGGCGCATATAATGGCGTTGGTCCCAGAAAAAAACGCCGCCATTTGAAATAATTTCCTGATATGTATGTAAATATGTATAATAAGCTCTCACTTTTTAAGGTAAATTTGCGCTTGGTTGAATTTTTATTTGCAATTCATCGATATTTTACTTGTCAGGAATTTCAGGAATTCCTTGTTAAAAGTTGCGTGAATTCCTCTACTTTAAGCCACTCCCCTAAATTCCGAGCGACTCTAATTTGGGCTTTTAATTGAATATAAAAAACTGCAACTAATAAGTGTTGACACTAAACTGCCAAGTCGAATTCAAAAAAGATAACATGTAAGTAAAGTTATATTCAAGATATTTGTATAAAGATATTTGTATAAAGAAGACGCAATCAAAGGTTAAAAATTGAACTGATGGATAAAGTTAATTTTTTAAAGAGGGAAAATAAATACAATCAAATGTATTCAATGAAATTACCAAGTTTTATTATGCGTAATAAATTGAAAACTTTTAACAAAATGATAACAATACGACTATTATTTGTTCTTATGGTACCCATTTCCTTCAAAATGAAGAATTCTGAGAAAATTTGAGTGTTGTTGTAGCGACACAATTTTCGGAGAATCGGCATCATTTGTTTTCAATTGGTAAATTATGGTGTGACATTGTGTAATCATGCATTAGTGGGTTTGTGAAATATTGCTGATATACTGTAAATTATATATAGAAATTAAATTTGCCAAAATGTTAATTGACCTCCATGAATTCGGCAATTGTTTTCCACAAGTTTGTAAATATTTGCAGAATAATGACGCTATTCATAAGTATATGCTCGTATTGAATTACCATTTTGATTATATTTTGCTAAAAAAAGACATGGGACACAGAGGAATGAATTGATACGGTTCAAAGATCAAGGTAATTTGCCGTTGCTCAAGTTTGTGATTTTCATGTCCATGTTTGGTGAAGTTGAGCATGCATTATATAGACTTTGATCGCATGTAGAATTTGGTGCCACTAAGTGTGTGGCTGCGCTTTTTTTGTGTGCTAAATTTGCAACCTGAACACTAGAAAAGAAGTAAAAGTAGTGTATTAATGGACATAGTTATGCTGAAGATTGGTCTCCATTTCTTTGCATGTAGGCTCAAGCCAAATTCAATTTACCCAGGGCAATAGACGCCATCAAATGGGTAGAAGGAGTACTGGACAGAGATCTTATACCACCAAAACCTGAAGAAGGGTTCAGAGATCAATTGGACGTGGCAGCCGTTCTGAAGGATGGTATTGCCTTATGCGAGTAAGAATTAATACGGAAATATGCTGCAAGATGAGAACTTTCAACATGCATATTCATTATTGATCATGAGTGAGAGAGCCAGAGAAAGTTGGTGCTCTGCTCCACTGTCCCAATTTTAACAAGAAATGGCACACTGGTGAAAGACACACTCCAATTTTATGTGTTGGGTAATAACAAGGTAATAAATAATTATATAACCAATTCTTCTCAAGAAAGAAAGAAAGAAAGTGAGTGAGTGTCGATGGAGGTTGTTTCCACTTGGCATTCTTGTTGAAAGGAAGTTTGTAATAATGGGCGTGCCTAATGTTCATTCAAGTTTCCCATATTTATACAACAAGTATATTATTCATGTGAAAGACTGGCAGCTGCCAAGAAGCCAGAAATTTAAAGATGCCGTGTAAAAAGATAATATGAAATTGCTGGTGTTAGGAATTTAATAAAGTTATCACATTTTGTCGAATCTGATAAAAGTTGCCCATTTAACAAATTTTAAATTTCTCAACTTGAAATAAACCACACTTGACTCAAGATTGATATTTAGACAATGTAAACATGTAAATACTGATTTGCTTCACAATTAATTTCTGGTATTGACGAACTCAAATGTGAACATAACAAACTGTAGACGAAATTGTCACAGCAATTGATTTACGTCAGCTTGAAATTTTAAATTGCAAACGTGGTATAGTAACCTAACCCTGGAGCATTTGTAGCTTCACTTGCATGGATATGTAAAATTAATTTGAATACAGTTGGGCTGTTTTTCCTTGTGTGCTTGAACAATTATCGTCTGCTAGACAATCGAACATGGTTACTAGGTAGTGCTCTTTCGTTTCAATTAGCTTTAAACACTCCCAATATATATTTCCTGCAACATTTGGAATATTTATACTGTACAATGCAAACCACCCTGTGTATGTTCAAGTACACCGCATGGAATGCTTACTTATCTCATTTGTCCGATTTTAGTTCACATATTTTTCTTATTGGATTTGAGATTGTAATGAAGTGGTGTAGTTTAACCAACAGGTCATCTAAAATATAAATGTCTGACATAATTTCATGATTTTTTTTATTCTATTTAGTCTTATCAACAAACTTGAACCAGGAACTGTGAAGAAAATCAACGAAATGAAAGCTCCATTTAAACAGGTGCAGTCATGCTTCGCTTCATATTTCTTACCTCATTTAATTAGTTACGGATGTTGGTAACTGTGTATACTGTATATAGAAATTGGCAAAGAGTTTTATTACACTTCCTACCATGATATTTCCGTGGTATTTTCATTAGGAAAAGCAATTTGTGAATTGATGCAAGTTGTATATACATTAATTATTTCAGAGGGAAAACGTGGAAATGTTTCTGAAAGGATGTGAATCTTATGGCCTCAAATCACAAGATCTGTTCCAAGTAAATGATCTGTACGAGCACAAGAATCTATACATGGTAATTTCACATGTTCAGTATAGTTTTTTCTTTATCATTGCTAACATGTTAAAATTGATTGGATCACTTTCATATTTCAGGTGGTTGACTGCTTGTTTGCTTTAGGAGGACTGGTAAGTTTAAATGAATTTATGAATTTCAATTGAACTATTGGTCAAATATGTAATTTTAAAAGGCTCAAAAGAAAGGCTATGATGGGCCCATTATTGGGGTGAAAGTTGCAGACGAGAACAAGCGAAATTTTCCAGCAGAGAAATTGGCAGAAAGTACAAAAATTATCGGTTTACAGTACGGTACCAACAAAGGTGCGTCACAAGCAGGAATGACTGCTTATGGCACTGCAAGACAAATTTTGCCTGATGGCAGGTAATAACATGAAAGAAGGCCAAAATGCAATATAGCGAATGCTTGAGGTTCTAATGGGATGGGGAGATTTGTTATAAATTCACAATGTACTTTTATATGCAAAATAAATTGGGAATTTTCACTTTAAACCTGAATAACCTACAAAAGTAACGACATTAAATTGTGATTTCCCTAAACTCAATTGGTTGTTGCAATTCCCTTTATTACAAAAACTTTTCTATACCCATCACTGGTTTAATAAATACACCGTCAGTCTTACAAGCAAATTTTTATTTGTTACTTTATACATGCATGGTACAGAATGCTAGTGAAAATCGAGCGAAACACTTAAACAATGAATTTATTCACTACACAAGTATCTGGACATAAATCTCCATTCTGGCCAAATTTGCGTTAAAGCGTGCAATTTCTATAATGAACAAAAAAATGCCGCAAACGATCTGTACCCCACGTTGACCAGAGAATGAAGTTAAATGCGTCTCTGTTCACCTATCACAAGCCACTTTTCTGTTATGGTCTCAACTTCCTTGTTCAAGAATGGATCACGAACACGAATCTTGACTTCTAACTTCCCACCAATTGGTTTCCGATTATCCATAACCTAGTTCCATGCAAGAACGTGTGTAAGGTTATCTATCACTTGCAAAGTTCCACTTTTTTATTTTTAGTGTGAAAAACAGAATAGAATTTTTGTTCAATATTTCTGCAACATTTATGTGGATACCTGTACTTAAAAACTTACATCAAAGCTATTGTGAATGACACATTTTGTTTCCAGTGCCACAAGTTTAACAGATACCGATCCCAACAGTGTATCGCTCTTGAGGAATCCTCTGCAAAATTTGGGAGTCACTTTCAGAGAACCACAACATCTACAACACATCTTACCCTTTGGACCAGATTTCAAATTTGATATCGTGTCGTTTCAATATGCGAGCAAATGTCCTAGCCTTGCGCAAAATGGCAACTTTAAATACTGCGTTGTACTCTTTATTCATAAGAAACAAATTGGTACGCATTGCACAAGATGGGTTGGATAAGCCGAATACACTTACCAGGACTATTTGTATCTCTTACTGTAGCCGTCTTATCTCTCTGGCGGTTGTCCTAAAATTTTATAATGCTTACCAAAATTTTAACGCTATAATGCAATACAAAACAGTATGTGTACTTACAGCTGGGAATGGAAATTCAAATTTCACATACGTGTCGATATCCTTTGGATTGGGACCTGAAAAAGGAAGTACAATGTCAATACGCAAATACTTAATTTGCATTAATATGTAGATATCCAACTGACATGAATAATTAATTCCTCGAATTATGTGCACCTCCAATTCATCATCTCCCAAGTCGGTGCAGCATCTACCGCAATATAACCCATTACTGCAAAATACATTTTAAATACAACTGCATACACTGCTTCATGTTATCACTATGAAGTCTTGGCCAAATGTAAATGAATACATTTCCATTAATTCTATTTCAGTGTTTTCATTTGGTACAATGCACGGGTTGGTTGACGTTATCATTCATTCGTATCAAACATGAAGCAATTTGATTATGTTATGCAATATCCTCTTAATGCAAGTCCTTACTGAACGATGGAAAAGGTCCTTGACTCGTAATGAAATTTTGGAACATCATTGCCACTTCTTTGAGCATAGTGCACCATATCTAAATCCTTCTTCGAGTGTTGCAACATTGTCTTGAATCTACAATGGGAGCATAATTGCGTAAAAGGCACTTTCATATTGCAAATGCTGGGGTAAAATGGTAACATTTTGCTCACTTTTTGGCATTTGGGACATCCCCGAGTTCTACAAAGTGTTGTAAGGTCCTGTTGCACATCTAAAATTGAAATTTACACATATAAACCCAGGATATTTATGCGTTATTACAACACCTCTTTAGCTGCACCTCAATCTGAGATAAAAGCTCTTTTTCCAATTTTGAACACAGTTCTTCGTGTGTCCCCGTTGCTTGGCAATCTTGATGCCGAACAATCTCAAAATCGCTACTCTCCTGTGCTATTTTCGGCAGTGTTGGAAGCTGTTTATATTTTAAAGAACCTTAACATGTTGCGCTTTCTCTCCAGTAAAGTATATCTAACTTACACTGTCCATATTAACAGGCAGTCCACACACCGATGCTTCAATCATCGGTTTAAATCCCTGACCAAAACCAGGCATACATTAGTTATCTGCATAACACCTCTCGTTAATTCAAAACTTACCCTAGCCAATCTTAAGTATTCTTTAGCAGCTTGTAGATCACCTCTTTTCTTAGCCTCCAGTGCAGCAGTTTTGAACTGCTTTTGTCCTTCTACTAATGCCATCATTTGCTTATCATTCAAGGATTGAGGGGCGCGTGGGCCTTCATTTATATGCAAATGTATGCATGAAATTTGGGAACATTACCACAAGTATGATCTCAAGTTGCGTACCGTTTTTGGCATCGGCCTTTGCTGCTCTTGGAGGAGGTACGGGTGGGTTTTGAGCTTCTGCTTTAACAGAAGGCACGGAGTGTGTTTGAGAAGCCGCAACATCTGCATTGATGGCTGAAGGTTTCACATTAGATGCAGTTTCCTGTGATGAGGGTAGTTGTCCACTCTGATGTTGTGTTACAGCTCTTAAAGGCGCATAACCTAAGAGGGGAAATGGTGTTACTTTTGGGTACAATGCTGTCGAGTAAATGTTTAGGATAAACAAACCTGGTGGATTTGGCAATTCATCGTAATTTACTGGTTTTCCCATTTTGTACGATTTAATTGCAGATTGATATTGCTAGGAAAAATGAACGAAAATATATCAACTCGTAATATTTATAATTCCCAGTGTGAGAGCACGTTGGCAAACTAAAAAAAATGACATTACTTGAACAATTCTTCCCATTTGCCTGGCTTTCCTTTCATTGCCTGAAGAATTTGCTTCTTGCAAGCTACTCTGATATTTCTGAAGTCTTTGCTGCAGTGCTTCTAATGGGTCTGATGTTGGGGGAGGTGCATTGAAGAGCAACTGATCATCCTGATCTAATGGTCCACACAATTGAACTCAATATACCTATGCCATTATAATAACTACTATCCACATGGCAACTAGATTTTTTTTTTACCTGATGCTGTTGGGCTATCAACTTCATCCAATTTTATGGATTTCACGGGATGCAACTCCTCAGGCATTTGTGGTGTGGGAATTTTAACACTGGTTACATCTGTAATTAATTATTTCAATGTAAATGTACATTACTTGGTGAACGCAAAGGACTTTTGGGGGGAAAAAACCTTTGTTGACTGCTGGTGGTGGTGGTGGCATTCCAGACAAATCAATTGGTTGTCCTTGATCCAGTGCAGCGATAACATTGTCAAATTGCTTTCAAGAAATTACATATTTAATCTGTATCAAAGATAAAACCAAATAGACACGAGGGACATTTCTTTATCTACCTTTGCAATTTTTATATATGAAACGGTTATTTCTTTGTCTCCTAAGGCTTTTGCTTGCAGAGCTGCTTGTCTGTACTGATCTCTTCTTGTGGTAAGAATACCACGAGTTTTAATGTTGTCTGGAGACATTACGGGGCCTGCAATACAATACAATGAACATAATCAACATTTTGGAACTTGGTTATTTTAATACTACAGTTTTGGTGATTTTTATTTCACCTGAATTTTGTGCTTGAGGCAATTCTGTTGGTGAAACAGGTGAAGTTAGTACATTAGTATTACTTATTGAGGAAGTTGGTGGTAGCCTGTTTCTTGGAGGAATTGGAGGTTTGACAGACTCTTCCGTGGATTCTTCAGGAGGTTGATTTTGTCTTGACGAACTGGCCACTGTGCCAGTTGCAACTGGAGGTGGAATGTCCTCCTCATTGATATCCTTCCCAGATTTAGCCGATTTCAGCAAGGATTCTAAAGTCTGAAAAAAAATCAATAGAAGTACTTCGCTGACCTTGGTACCACTTCAAAAGCAAATGTTCATTATACCTTTAACCCTCTTTCAATTCGCCGTGCTTTCATATTGTCAGCTGCAGACTTGGCATTAATTAGAGCTAGCCTGTACATCTCATTTCTGTCTTCCAATGTGGACAATAATGACTGCTGCGCAGACGGAGTAGGACGTGGTGGTGCAGCATTCACTTTCGGAGGGGCTGGCAATTTAGGTTCATTTGAAGGCAGAGGCCTTGCAATTGGGGCAGCCCTGTTTGGAGGTGGTGGCGGAGCCGGCCTGAGTATTTCACTTCTGTCATACTGGCCAGTCAGGTTTCCCAACTCTGCCTGTTATATACAAAATAAGAAATATAGAAATGCATTTAAACTACCAAAGTCTTTTACATTTTAATGAATACAATAATTCATCATTTCAGAAAATTGCGTTTTGTTAGTAATTTATACCAATAATTGTGGGTCATTTTCATCTACATCGTCATCGTCACTGGATTTGTCATTGGATTTTTTAGCAACTCGCATGTCGACTGCATCTGTAGAGTAACACATGATAATAATTGCATATTTGCTATTTCCGTAAAATACATCGCAATAAAATATTTATTGAAGTGAACCAGAGGTGACCCTAGGACGGGCAATGTATTTCCTTATGTCAATTCCGGCTTCTAGGGCTAATAATTCCTCTTCTAAATTGGCATCATCATCGTCATCATCATCATCATCATCGTACATGTCTGGATTATCGAAATCAGGGATGTCCAGCAATCCCAGCTGAAACATCAAGTGTTAAACACTATGTACGTACATATATTACAGGTCTTTGAGAGTTCATATGAAGACAGTAGCATGAATCATACTTGCTGGAAAGGTAGAGGATTCTTTCCTGCACCTTTTGAAGGCGCTTTCTGTTCTCTTTTCCGACCGAGCATTTTTAAATGAATTAACAAATTAATTTGCAAATTTTGTTTCAATCAGCCTGCATGTGAAACTATACACGAATGAGGGTTAAAGTTCCTAGACTTTTCAACGATGTGTCAGAAATATATATGATATTTGTCGGTGGATAGAAACTTACTGACCGACGACTGTCTTTTCTATGTGGATAAATATTGATTTCATTGACATATTCAACAAGAAGATGCACAGATGTTTCAATAACCAAGAACATGAGTAATCGTCACGTTTCAATACATACCGATATGTACCGGTACAGAAGATTTTCCAACAGACAAGACGATTCACCGCCTATTTGCTAACTTGTCGGTGTATCATCCGGCGGGAAATGGCCCACCAACGCTCGCCGATCAATTACTCACGGCCCAGTTCAAGTGATTTTTAATCGCGATAATATTACAACAAATATAACACAAACATAACGATCAGAAGCTTCGGAACGTCGAATTCCACAAAATTCTAATTTCAAACGAGTCGATTACGCAGACTGCGTGACGCAATCGAGTTCAAAATATTAGCGGTCGATTTGGCTGTACCGGTATGAATATAGAGAGTACCGGAACTTGATTACGTAAGTGGCTAAAAATTAGGCTAAATGGATGACGGTTCGTTTTCAAGTGAGGTAGGCACTGATGTCACTAGACGGAACAAGTAGAACATCAGTGCCTACGTCACTTGAAAATTGAAACGTCATCCATTTAACCACGTTACGTGCTATTATATCTCCTTACTTTCATACCGGTACGAACACCAGCGTGTGTTTAAATGTACAGTTGTTATGTGATTGGTCCCGACCGAACCGGTACGCGTACGTAAAATACCGGTACGTACTTTAACATCGTCCCGTGCATCGTCAGTGTTTCAGCGTTGTTTTCATTGTTGACCGTATGAGCGAATAGTAACGGTTTTAGAAAATTAACAAGAGATCTTGCGGCCTCTAGAAAAGCACGATACTCTGCATTAGTTACTTGAAGTTTACGCTAGGCCATTCTACTCTCACAGGCTGACATTTGTACTCTAATAAGGTAAGAGAACCAATCCCGGAAAATGAACGCGGATTCGACGAATCTCGTTAGGCCTACTTCAGTTATTTTGATTGGGTGACACGTCAGGCTATCGCATATCCATTGGTGGACGGCTCTTGATTGCATCCTCATCCCTGGCCCTATAGGCACGAACTTGTCGCACGTGCTTTTGTTTTTGTTGGTTTTCACGTGTCTGTGATTATTTAATAACCTTACTAAGGATTGCCTTCATATAAATGTGTTATTTTCTAGCTGAAGTTACTTAGGCCTTTTTATGTTTGACTGTTGTTTGACCAAAATGATTTCGCTGTTTCAGTTGCTATAAAAATGTCACAGCCAGAACAAACCTACACAACTTCAAGTGGTGGCAGTGCTCAAGCTTCATCTGAAGCTCACAGTATGCTGCAATCATTTTGGACCAGAGCTACAGAAGAAATAAGAAATCTAACTGCCGTATGTTTGGTCATATTGCATGTATTTTGGTTTTGTTTTTGCCGAGGATTTGAAAACTGCAACAGCAGTGACATCACCATAATTTATTTGAGACTTACAAAGTATTATGCTATTATATCATTTGATTATTTTATACTGATGCAAGTAACAAGTACGTTCTTGGTTCTATAAAGTATGTCATGAGTTGCATTTTAGGAAACGAGGGCAAATACAAAGATGTAGGCACGTATATATGTAACATTGTCAAAAACATATTGTGAACATCGTTATTACAAATTTAAAGTACTGCACTATGACTTACAAAAGATAAAGTTATGGATTTTTTCTAGCAATTTGCAACCCTGAATACGGTGTGCATTCCTGTAGTTGCTTACGTTATAATTATAACGGCTGTTTTTTTGTTATTTTACCCAGAACGATTTTAAACAACAAGAATTGCCACTTGCTCGAATAAAGAAAATTATGAAATTGGATGAAGATGTTAAGGTATCCCACCATAATACGATTATATTGAAATGCACATTTAACGATGTACAATTGCAATTGTATATTTGTACAACAATATAGATGATAAGTGCGGAAGCGCCAGTTCTCTTTGCAAAAGCAGCTGAAATTTTTATTACTGAACTTTCACTGCGAGCGTGGATTCACACTGAAGACAATAAACGGCGCACTTTGCAGGTTCTTTGCATGACCTGGGACTTTAGGGATGAATGAGCAAATAATTGCATTTTTTTTTGTTGGCAGAGGAATGATATTGCGATGGCGATAACCAAATTTGACCAGTTTGACTTTCTGATCGATATCGTTCCGAGGGATGAATTGAAGCCTGCCAAAAGACAAGAGGAAAATGTGCGAACTACCACCGTCATCCCAGAACAGGTTCAATATTATTTGCAACTGGCTCAGCAACATCAGGCTGCGATGCAGCAACAAAGCCCTCAACAGCAAGCACCGACTCAGGTGCTAACCATATTCACTATGTGTAGTATGTAATGATTTTGAATATTATTGATAACAATAAAGTTTACTAGATTCAAATTTTGCAACCTGGAGGCCATGTGCAAACGGTGACAACAACTCAGGCTATCCCCGTGCAAACCATCAATGCACCTGCAACTGTTCAAGTCCAGTCTGCTGTATGTAGTTTACGTACTTGTGCATTGCCTTTTGATTGTTAACTAAATTTTAGATTGTATCCAGAATGGCGAAAACCAGACAATGACCCAGGTAACAGCAGCATCAACCTCAACTCCAGTGCAAGTTCAAGTACAGCAGCCTACGCATGTTCAGGTTAGATTGGATTTAAGTGGAAGTCTTCAGTTCCGTTGAAAAATTACAACCACATACTTAATGTATAGCCTACTTTGGTAACTGTACGATATAATATTTGTATGCCTTCAGCATGTGCATGCAATTCTGTAGTCAAATCCAAAAGGATGACAGCCATATTCGTCAGTATTTAGTTTCCAATGGCTGCACTATATTCCAATTGAAAAAAATTATAGTGATAGGCTTTAGACGTATGGACAATTTGCACACGAAGATGGCATTGAGACAATGAATATCTCTAAATAGTTGTATTGAAAATATGAATTTTATTGTTTTCGGTGTGATGGATATCAAAAACAAATCATGTCCACGCAAGGACATTTCTCGCAATTGTTGTGGTACTAACTGACAGTATCGTTTAGCCTTATAACGGCGTTGATTTTCAGACTGCGTCGGCCAACCCGGCTTCACAATCACACGTAATTCAAATCCAACAGCCGCAAAGCGTACAGGCCGCCCAACAAGTACAGCAAGCCGGTGTGCAAATTGTACAATTTGTTAGCAACACCGGAGAGATACAACAGATTCCTGTAAATATATATCTCGTAATTCGAGAATTTACGAGGAGCTGCTGTCCGATTGATGCCCTTGCACACCATTGCAGATTCAGCTTACTCAGGCGCAATTGCAGTTAATACGAATGCAGATGCAAGGGCAGACTGCCAATCAGCAGCCCATGATTATTCAGGCAGCAGCACCTTTGCAGGCCACCACCCCTCACGTACAAGGAGGCCAAGTAAGTTACAACGCATGCTTCTGAATTTAAACAATGCTGTTAAGTAAATGACGATTATTTCAGACCGTGTACCAGATACAAGTTCCAGGCCAGGCTCAAGGAGCAACACCGGTGTTTTTGACATCCACAAATGCACAAGGTCAGCAAACTATCCAGATCCAACCAACGGTTGCTTCTGTCCAGTCTACTGACCAATCCAACACTGAAGAGCAAACACAATGAACGTAAACTCTAACGTCAGTTTTTAAAACTTTAAATCCAATGTGGGATAAGGTAACAATTTTCATTAAATTGGGAATTTCCTGTGTTCCATTACAGCATTTTATTTACAAGTATTTACAAAATGAGTATAAACGCTGATGCATACGCTAATTGTCTAGAAAACCACAGCCCGGCAGCCCTGGCGATAAATTTATTATCATTTGTTAATTAAACCAATAGCTCGTGCAAGATTTATGCTGTCGGCAAACAATCACGCAATATATCTCTGGTACTCTGTGTCAAATGATCGGGGAACTTGATGTCAAAATTCACGATGAGATCGCCACGACGGTTCGGCTCTTTTGGGAAGGGTAATCCTTGTCCTTGGATACGTCTAACTGTGGCGGGCTTCACAATTTCTCGCAGTTCGATGGGAATCTTTTCACCAGTCAATGTTGGTACTTCGATTCTGGTTCCACACAGCGCCTGCAAGTTGATTTAACAAGAAATTGACAACATTTATCAAAAGAATACGTGGTGTCACAATTGCTACTGTTACTACAATAGCACAAACCATCACAATTTGGAAATACAGTGGACCCCTTGCATGACAAATCTAATTTGTTCCACGAACACCTTGGTTGTGTAAAAAATCGTTTTATATGATGAGGAAAAAATACAGCATGGGTCCCAATTTGTTCCAGAACCATTAAAATTTACCTTTCAAGCTTAAAGCAACCTTCATAAAAAGAAGATGAAACATACTATGAAAATAAAGTAAAGCTGATTGGTTGAGGTCTTTTGTAACAACTTGGGAGTTCTGGTTAATCGGAATTGGCAATGGATGACTTGGTATTATAGGAAAAGATAAATGTGCTAATAAGTCAGCAGGGCACAAAGGAAAGAATGTTGTCAGTGCCATTGTTGGGCAGGAGCTCACTATACCGCCAAATTATGTCTAGTGGTGCATCAGTTATTAACTACTCAGTAATAAGTTTGCATGTTAATATGATAATCATACTTAGCAGATACCAACCTGTCTTAGCGTTATCTTTGAGGTGTATTTGATGTCGCTACCCTCGCGTTTAAAGTACGGATGCGGTTTGTCTTTGATGATGAACGCGATGTCGGCCGGCACCTTGCCTGGGACATGGTCACCTTCGCGCTGGAATGTTATCTTCGTGCCTGCCTTCCAGCCTGGCTTGATATTGATGGTGAGCACCTTCTCGTCGCGTCGATTCGTGCCGGTCACATCTGCCACCTTCCGTGAGATCTTCATTTTCTTTACGCAGCCTTTGAGGATGTCCTCCAACGCGACGGGCAAGTCGTGTTCAATGGGCGGGTCGTGCTGCCTGTCCTTGCCGTAGCCCATTTGAGACCCTCCACCCGGGCCACCGGTGTGAGCCGAGAAGCTGTGCGAGCGATACGGTGACCCTCTTCCGACACCGCCGCCTCCGCTTCCACCGATACCGTAGGAACCGAATGAGGCAAACGGGTCGCCCAGATCCATCTCATCATCGTCACCAAACATGAAGCGTGGCGTGGAGCCATGCATGAAGAAAGAGTCAAACGGGTTGTTTGTACCAAAGAACTGGGTGAAAGTGGCACGTGGGTCACCGTGGAAAGTGTAGGTGTAACTGCTACCGTCCGGTGCACTGCCAGGTACCCCACTTTTCAGTCCTTCTTCCCCAAACTTGTCATAGATTTCTCTCTTCTTCTTGTCACTCAGAACTTCATATGCTTCGGCTATTTCTTTGAACTTCTCTTCGGAACCCGCGGCCTTGTTCTTGTCCGGATGATACTTAAGAGCCATTTTTCGGTACGCTTTCTTGCTGCAAGATATAAAAGCCATTATCTTTTAGCAATGAAACAGTTTCACTTTCATCTGAGCACACGGAATTTATCAAATCTTTGATTCAAAATGTGTTATCTGTATATACAATGATCTAATAACTATATATAGAGATGACATGCTGTAATCCAACCATTACGTCCTGGCTTCACCCTATTTGGATTTTAAAAATGCAATGGTGAAGCATGCTTTTCATTGAATGATATTCTTGTAAGGAGTGCTCAGCATACATCGATTCTAATGAAATTAATTTTAAGTACAGCAGCTTCACTTTGACATTTGAATGATCTGTGACAGAATACAGTTGTCACCATATTAGTATGGATATGCAATGGTTATCACCAAGGTTAATTTCTAGGTACATAAATAACACTGTACTTACATGTCATCGTCTGTAGCATTTCTGCTGACATCCAACACTTTATAGTAATCCTTGCCCATGTTTCTAGAAGGGAAATAAGTAGAATGAGTGCGTTAGCCTGTGCTGCACTATACACACCCAACCAGGTCGCCCGAAAATACGCCACCGATTGCATTGCATGACCATAAATAGAGCAGCCACTTTGGCCTCAACATCTGCCTACGCCATTCGCATTTTTAAAGGGACAGTTCAAAAAAAAGCCCTCAAACTTACCAGTAAAATGAGCCTGATCTAGTATTTTTCGTGGCAAATCCGCTCGCAACAACACATCCGTTAAAATGACAACGTTGAGAAGTAACCTCACCTCAATATATAACCTACGGCCCCTCTGCCGAGATCCGACGAGAACAATCTAGAAGCTTCTCGACCCGCAAATGCCCGAAACAGAAAAACCACGATGTGACGTCACAAACTGTGACATCACGCAATTGCTATTGCGTCATGGGAAAATGAACCGGAAGCGAAAGTCTCGCCATCTAGCCACAACCACCTGAATTCCATAAATATCGCAAGCGATTGAGCGATTGTGATTATTGTATGCATGTTTGATGACAATTAGGAGAAATTTAGCTTTGTTGAAAATTATAAAATGTCTTTTTCACCTCAAATGTAGTACTACTACTAGTGAAATTGGCGCTCATCACCTAGCGAGGCACTGGCAACATTTCCTGGTGACGTCTTGAATGAAATGACCCGAGAAGACCCTGGGATTTGGATGTTCTGATTATTACGTGGTGGTGACTTGGCGTAAAGTTGTTTTGGCAGCAGTTCGTGTGCGATTAGCGCTGCTGCAACTTATAAAACAAGTATGGAGGTAAGATAATAATTTAATTATTTTGCATATTGTATTAAAATGTAAATATAATTTTGTACAGATATGAATGTGAGTTGTGATTTACGTCTTTGCAGATAGAAATTGTGACTGGAAATAAGAAGCCTGTGTGCACCCTGTCCAATGTAAGCCTTGCGGATAAGGTTTTATGCGAAAACCATGGGATAAATGACTAATTTCTTTACTTCGTTGCCGTTTGTTCTGCATACTTTTATTACGTTGTCAACTGCGCCATTTATATTTCCAATCTTCCACCTATAAATTGAAAATAGTCCATCCAAATTTCACTATTGGCCTTTTACCAAGAATTCCTTTACGTAATGGCGCGTTATAAAATTTAGTAATGAGAATTCCAATAAAACAATATCACAAATATAATTGTTATAATTAAATCCATAAAAGTAATAAAGCGACGTCGTGTCCTTCTACTCAGCACATTACATTTGCATTTTCTGCATGTAATACACAGTAAATAAAAAGATTGTTTCATTTGCAGTTGTCACCGACGACGACAATAAAAGACATCAAGAATCTTATTTCTAAACGAAGTAAGTTACATGCTTTGCATTCCATCGCTTTGCGCAATAAAATTTCCATGTCATACTCCGTTTATGATTTGGAAATACGTAAATAGAAAATTCGTTAAAAGTATAATTTTTTGAATAGAGTCACACCTGTATCCAGAAAGGCAGGCGCTGAAAATTGACCAAAGTAAGGCGGTGCTATACTTCCCAATGCTTTTTTCGCGATAACATTGTTGCGGGTTATGTATAATTTAGAAGGTAAATCCTTGAAAGATGAAGATACAATGAAATCACTTTCTATCCCGAATGGAGGGCAACTATTCCTTAAGGACTTGGGGCCACAAGTAGGCTGGAGCACAGTATGTACATTTCTGAGGTTTTGCCAAGGAATGCCATGGGGAGTTTTGGTCTAAATATGCAATTGCCCACTTATCTGCAGGTATTCTTAACTGAGTACGCTGGTCCATTGGTCATTTACTTGTGGATTTACAGCCGTCCTGCATTGTTTTATGGCGAACAAGCAGCGTCATTACCTGTTGCACCTGTAGTAAAGTACATAACACTTAGTACTATATGAATAGGATTTGTGTTGCGATAATGCTCAAATGTTTGTCCACCCGAATACAAATTGAGGAAGTTTTATGGCTTCGATCCATATTGTGAATTTCATGATGTGTAACAATGCTCTGTAATTGGCAGAATTGCAGCTGCTTGTTGGACTTTTCATTACGCAAAGCGGTTGCTGGAAACCCTGTTTGTCCACCGCTTTTCTCATGCTACCATGCCCATTCGCAACTTATTCAAGGTGAAAAGGGGTGATATGTTATACGGAATCGAACACAGTTCTAGAATGTGTTGCCAGATCTTGCTATCTTTTTAAGAACTCTTCATATTATTGGATATTTGCTGGCTATGTTGCGTACTATGTCAACCATCCGCTTTACACAACTCCAAGTAATATATCCTTGCTTTACTAAGTACTTTGTTGATCGACTGTTTCAAAAATATTTGCTATGCCTTTTAGTCCTGGGTAACTTGCAAGTCTTTGGTGGCCTTGCTGCTTTTTTGGTTTGTATTGAAAATATCATTATTGTACTTTCTGAGCTCAGAACGTGAAGTTGAATGTAGATATGGTTAGTAGAATTTCAAAGTCCATTGTTGGTTATAATCTGACACAGATGTCTAAGTTGATTAAGTAGAAGCGACATTAGTTCATTGTTTATTCAACTCTCGTGTTATGGGCTGTAATTTACTATGAACTAAAATGTAATTACCTATTTTTTAGTTTTGTGAATTGGGGAACTTGAGCACTCATCTTGCATTCAGAAATTTGAGACCGCCTGGTGAATTGTTTTTAGATTCCCGTGTTAATCTGCAGTATTGTACAACACTATTTCTGCTGTTTAGGATCAACCGAGCGGAAAATCCCGAATGCAACATCCAATCCTTTTACTTTGATGTTTGATTTTGTATCGTGCCCAAATTACACTTACGAAGTTGGAGCTTGGGTGGCTTTCACAGCAATGACTCAGTGTTTACCAGGTGTGCAAGACTTCGTAGCATTCAAGTTGTTGGTTCAAATTAACTCTTCTGACCCTGTGTTATGTTTCTAGCTGGATTATTCGCTTTTGCTGGATTTTACCAGATGACTATCTGGGCATTGCAGAAACACAATGCCTACAAGAAAGAATTTTCCAATTACCCCAGATCACGCAAGGCCATTGTGCCATTTGTGATTTGAATATGAGGGTAGTAAATACCAATATAACTTTGTGAGGTTACTAGCCTGGTTGATTGTACCACCACAAATGTAACATTAGCATGAAATGAATTTAAACCATTCTACTTAATTTTTTTACTGATATGGATGGGAAGTCTGACAATAATTTCATGCAAGACTACCTCTTAAACAATTTCATTTTGTGCCGTGGTGTGCGTAACATTGAAAGCACTCTTGCGATTTTTAAAGGGAAATTTTGTTTTCCTGTTGTGTGCACCAGTCACTGGAATGACTGAAATAACTTGTAATTCAGGAATATTAAACAGTGAAGGAATTGATGAGTGAGTTTTTGTAAATATTACACTGGGTTTCAAAAAAAATACATTTGTACTTGTTTGGCGGTCATTATTTACGATAAAATGTAATATTGAAGTGCAAAATTTCATTGAATTCCTACTCATTAAATAACATTAGCCAAGTTCATCTTGGTGAGTATCCTTGAAAATGTATTATCAAGCAGATAAGACGATTCCCCTTCCTCCACCATGAATGAAGACTTTAGGAAACATTTTCAGTAGGTGTGGTCTCAAGGTCTTCAAGTTTGCGCTGACTTTGTTTCAAAAAACGAAGGAAAATTATATCAATGGTGTTTTCAGAAATTGTATTTTATGCAGTAAAAATTTGGCTTCATCGCAATGAGAGGGAAATCGTGGATTTTTGTTATTGGCTTGGGATACTAATATGAAGAAATATTAAATATAAATGTACTTTGGGAAAAATGAATTGATAACCGCGTAGTTGTCGTCATGGCGTAGTTACATAGTAATATTCCCAATTGTATATTTTGGATATTCGTGGCTTGGATATTACAAAATGGATCTTAACTCTGCAAAACCTTGGGAAAATTAGGAAAGTGATGAATGGATTTGATAGCGATTCAGCTACCACTAGGGCAGGGATGCTGGGTGACCTTGAAGTATGAGCTACAAGGCCGTTGCGTCGTCGGAGAATCGTCACAGTAGGTATAGTAATAAGTTAGAGGTCAGGGATTGGATCTCCATTTCTGAGTTTGCTTCCCAATAATTTCTTTCAATTAAATTACAAAAGAAAATCCCACGACCCTATTCTCTTCTTTCTAAATATTATCATTTTTTTAATTATTATTTTCCCCGTGCAATTTTCATTAATGATTAGATGATGCAGCATCAGGTTTGAGAAGAAAATCAAAGTATGCACTACCAATATTATCTGTTTGCTGTCATAGTAACGGCCTCAATTGGATAACAATTAGGTAGTATACTCTGAAACTGAGTGGCTTATAATATTTTGCTTAGAGTAAAGTCATAAGTTGGTTTACAATATTATTCCATTGAGGTCAAAATTGATTATTGCAAAGAATGTAGTCGATACACCAGCTGCTTAAATACACTAATAGGCAGTTGAACATGATGCGCATTTTTGAAGATTAAATATTCGAGTTGCAATTTCAACGGAATGCGGGATGGGCTACTAATTTTGGACCAATTAAAGGTTCACCCACCCTGCAGGCTGTTTGTTAGCAACCTCGTAATATATTTTATCTGTGTATATATATGATATATTATTAATTAATGTACCCTTAGGCATCTTAAGGCACGTGATTTTCTGTATGTATGCAAATTTTAATGAGAAATACTCGAATGTTGCTGAGGATACAGCACGTGCACTTGTATGCAAAAACTGAATTTGTACTCGTGCAGGTATAGGAATAAATGTGCAGTATTTCATCAGTTTCTGTCGATAGCAAAGGAATTGTTTATATGAAATGAAGCTATCTTTATGTTGCATTTTTACAGCTGCATGCCGGCCTACTGTTCGATTCAATATCTACTTGAGCCCTTGAAAAAGCAATCGCAGCTAAGGAAAAGTATTTATGTTCATAGCAGATGAAATCGCCAATATAACGGCCAATAAAGTTGCTTTTCTGGGGTGAACTATCAGAGGAAGAAACTGGAGATTGACGTGTTTAGGGGTGAAATTCTATTAACTGTTTATTGCTTGTGAGGGGAGCATGTGACCGATACAATGTCACGTGGTGCTATATGATCATATATAGGCCTATGGGTTAGGAATCCCTTCCATCTAGATCTGTGATTTAATAGTACATTCGTCCCTTTTATTATATCGACTGAGCTTTGTCCAAAAAATCAATTCTTGCTATCGAAACAAAAGTTGTTTTGAAGACCCAGTATTGTGGATTTATTACTCTTTCTATAGGCTACTGTGTAGTTAAAATAACTGTGGCTTCAGTGTATTGCTGCAAATCCCGCAGTCCTCTTTATACAATAAATAACTATGATGTCTTTGGTTTGAACGCACTACGTATACTTATTATGTAAATATTTCGAGGTGTATTTTTTGCAATTAATAGCATTATTCCAATAATGAATGCGAGAAACATATTTTATTTCTGGATTTAATCCCGTTCTTCGTGCCAATTATGACACAGTAGTTTGCATATTATTGTTGCATCGAAGCTGATCTAACTTAATTATTATGACTCTAAATTTAGTGATTAGTACCTATACGTTTACAATTTGTTAGCTAATGCAAGCCCACATATTTAAGTTTGGTAAACGACACCACGTGATTGAAAAGCAGGATGGATATTTATCAAGATCAACTGCAAATCGAGATGTTAGTGTGTTTCGTTGTATTGAGGAGGACAACGGCTCATAAAAGTACAAATGGCTTCAGATAGTGACATTTCTGTGCAAGACCTGTGTTATATGGCGGAAGAGAATGATTGCATTTCTGCCTCTTTTTATAGCAGTTGATATTCTGTAGATGTACAGTGTATAGTACGTTATGGAAACTTTCACTGCACCGATCTTGCACGTACTATAATTACTACTTTCATTTAAATATGTTTATCATTACAGTGGCGTCCTATATAATTAGGAAACTTTAAGAAAGTAGAATTTTCGTTTTTGCATCTCTGAATTGTCGCGAATGATATATTTTAATAGTTGCAATTCAAAAACTTTTAATGTTTTCACGGTTCTTAGCAAAAAAATTGGAATATCGTGAAATGTGACAAATACAGCCAAGAGTATCATTGTTCTTTTTGATTTTGCAAATGAAATCTGCCATACCCGAGCTGTAGCTTAAGAAGTATTAATTGAATACATTATTATATTTGATTGCAGACAACAGTGTAATTTTTAGTTGGGTGTTCTGTGGAGAAACAACTATTGATTTGTACGCTGTAAATACTGATACATGCATATACTTAAATATTTAACAAATTGTTACACGAGGTATTTTTGTAAAGCATATTGTTTGTGATGAAAATGAATTGATTCAGATGGAAAGTTTACATTGTGCAGGAGTGACCTATATGCTGATTTTAATTATCACTGTGTATATTGTATAGACTTGTCTGATAGTTGCATATATGCTTCAAAGGCAGTCATTGTATATTTGGAACTCATTGTTGGTGAGGATTTTCTTAAAATGACAGCTAGAGAAATTAGGGAGGGACGTTGTGGACCTATGAGGTATGAGTGTGAAGCGCATGCGCGAAACGCCCAGCAGGATACATGAACATCTTGCAGCCGCAAGTCGCCGGCAAAGTAAATCCATGCCCTATGACATGCAACTACCTATTGTCTTCAGCAAACATTAGCGAAGTTGCTCAGCATAATGAAGTTTAGAGCAAAGCTGCTTCACTTTATGCTGTTTTGGGTAGTGACAGTCTGGTGGCACTTAAGGGTGACCTCTGAAGATATCCCTCAAGTGTCCACTCAGGTGACAGTTGGAGTACCCCGAGCCCGTAGAAGTGAGTACGCAGTGCCAATCAGGGACATGTTACTACTTTCCAGAATTTTTTCGTATGAGTAGTTTTTACTTTGCAGCATTATACGGAGGTGTTTGCCCCCATGGCTGTGCAAGTTGCTCTGCTGTTAATGGCTGTATCACTTGTAGAACAAGGTACTTCCTCTATTTGCATCGCAACGGTATTCGGCAGAGTGGAGTTTGCGTTTCAACTTGCCCTGCAGGTCATCTAGAAATGCGATCTGGGAGACACAGACATTGTGCGCGTAAGTAATGCATGTTTTTAACCTGTGTGTGTATATTCACAATGCAACTTGCTTGTTAAAACACGGAAATTTAATGCTTTCATCTTTATATACTTGCAATTGCCTCCCGTAACTTCCAAATTCTCATTGTTCATTGATTTAATTGCAAATATTTTATTCTTCTTCTCCGGAAATATTGATATAGCCTTGGAATGCGTTTTTGAGGTCGTTCAGATTTTGACTTCCGTATTGAAAATTATGATGAGGAGATGAAATGTACCGATTGAAAAGTGTTATGAAATTATAGCTCTTTTATCTGAAACCTAATTGTGCAATGTATCAAGTGTAGCCGACTTATGTCCTACAGTAAAAAGGTGTCATAAATGTTTTCATATTCAGTAGTATATATTCTTATTTGTATAAATCAAAGAAATCAAATTGCTCAACGTTTACATTCCAAGTTGATAAATACAGGGATATAGCGTTAAAATGAGATATACTGTATGATCGAAAATTAAGGATTTTGTTTTTACGATAAAATTCTCATGAAAATTCTGTGGTTCATGTACGTATATACCTGGAATACAATTGTGTTTAGCAGCAAGTACATACTTATACCGATATATCAGGTCGATATTGATAAGTCATCTCTCCAACAATAAACATATGCGTTGTTATATGTAACAACATTTCAGACTACATTTTTGCACTTCAGATTAAAATTGTACGATTGATTCCAGAATTATATATTACTATATTTACGTTCAATATTTTGAACTTTACATGTAGAAATTCATATATTTTATTTTTCAATTGGTTCCCACTTATTTTGACAGAAATTTATGACATCACCATTAGGGGATTATCCCTACTGGTTATGCGTCGTTAGGTACAGCTGGATACATAATAAGAGAGCTGATTCCAGCAAATCGATTGGAACAGAAGTGACTTGTGCTTATCGGATTTCAAAGATGCATCCATTTGAAATCCCGAAAGATTTTTTAATCTCGTAATCATGCAGAACTCGAAAAATTAGTATGTTCGGTGTAGATCT
>WWPM01002785.1:0-17025 GCA_023279145.1 Glomeris maerens | reverse complement strand
GTTGGAGGTGTTGGCCAGGACCCTCTGGATGATGAGGTAGTTGGAGGTGTTGGCCAGGAGGTTTGTTGGAGGTGATGTCGATGATGTGCGATCTTTGACTACCAGTAGCGAGAGTGTTGTTGGGGTCAGGAACTGGGCCTTTTTATCATGACTTGGCTGGCCCCGCCCTGGTCACCTGATCAGCAGGAAAGTTCCACGGGGGAACAAAGGAAGAGCAAGAACAAAAGAATTCTAGGAAGGAAAGAGGAAGGAGAGAAGTTACGCAAGAACCAGTTTGGTAATTGGTTTGGGTAATTAGTGGGTGACCACCCTGGTGTGTCACAATGTATATAATGGAACGGGATCGTGCGTATAGTTTCCCGGAGATTGATGGAGAGAAAAGGAAGGTGGAAGATAAAGCCTTTAGAAAAGGAGGAGCTGTTAGGAGGTCGCCGTCCTTGAAAAGGAATAGACCAGAGGAGGAATTACTAGAAGGGGAAGCGTCAAGGCTAGAAAAACTAGAAAATTTGTTGATGGAAGTGCTGGACAAGCAACGGAAACAAGCAGAAGACTATAGAAAACAATCGGAGGACTGGAAAGAGGCTTTAGAAAGGTGGGGAGACAAATTAAAAAAAGAGGTTGCGGGACAAATAGAAGGCTTGAAACAAGAACAAGAGAAGGAGAGACAGAAACTACGTGAAGAGAGGGACGATTTAAGAGAGGAAAAACTACAATGGAAAGTATGGAAAGAGGAATTGGTGACAAGGAACAAAGAGATGGAGGACAAAATAGATGATCTTGAAAAACAGAAGCAGACGTCAAAATCTGGTGATTAAGGGAATTGAGGAAGAAGGAGAGCAGGGGTCTAAAAACAAAAAAGGAGGGGGAAAAAATGTTTGGGGAAAGTTGCAGTTGACGGTAAACATAGTGCGAGCACATAGGGTTGGAGGTTATGCTGGGGGAAGAAGCAGACCGATTGTGCTGAAATTAGAGAAGGAGATCGACAAAGACAGAATAATGGATGCAAAGAGTAGGCTGAAGGGCTCCTCTATTTTCATAGAAGAGGATTATTCGTACAAAGTGCGGAGTCAGAGACGGTTGTTATTCGAAAGAGCAAAGAAAGAAAGAAGTGAAGGAAAAAAAGCTACGGTGAAATTTAACAAGCTGGTGATAGATGGCAAGCAGTATAAATGGAATGAGGGTAGAGCAGAGTTACAACTAATTCAAAGTGTAGAGAGAAAAAACCAAGTGAAAAGAGGGAGGTGAGAGGGATAAGGTTATTGACATGGAATAGGAAACAAAGATGTAAATTTTTGGAAGGAAATAAGAGATATGGATATGGTAGCGTTGATAGAAACATGGGTGACAGAAAGCGACTGGGATAAGGGGATACCAAATTTGCCATTGACATTCAGATGGACCCGTCTGCCTGCTAAGAGAGAAAAACAAAGAGGAAGAGCACAAGGGGGAATAATTGTTGGTCTAAAAAAGCAGATAGCAATACGGGAGAAAAAAATTGGGGATAGGAAGACGGCAATATTACAAAAATTTAATTTGGGAACCGAAGAATGGGTTTGGATAATAGTTTATTGGAATGCAGAATGGAAGTTGCTGAGATCAGATTTAGCAACCTTGTTAGAGGAAAATGTAGATGGCAAATTGGTTAATGTAATAATAACAGGGGATTTTAATGCAAGGATAGGAGAAGAAGGGACAGTAGTATCTGAATGGGAGGGAAGTGCAGAAAAGAGTTTCTAAGGATAAAGAGTGCAATTGGGATGGGAAAAATGTGTTAGATTGGACAGAAGAATATGGATTAGAAATTCTGAATGGAGGGGATCGGGATAAGTCAAGCGGTGATTTTACATATGTTGGGCATTTGGGAAATACAGTAATCGATTTTGGCATAGTAAACTATTTAGCTAAAGAAAGAATTCATGATCTTTGGGTGGGAGTCAGTATTGCGTCGGATCACCAACCACTCCTGTGTCAATTGAAGGGAGACATTAATAGAGAAATTGAAATACAAAGATCTTTTGTACAAAAATATAAATAGACATTAGAAGGGATAAAAATGTATAAAGAAAATCTGGATGTGCATAAAACAAAATGGGAAGAAGAGACTGACATAGAAAGTAGGTGGGAAAGATTAAGGCAGAGAATAGGAGAGGCAAGAAAATTAGCAACTAAGAAAGGGCGATCAAGTGGGAAAACACAGAATTGGTGGGATGAGGAATGTTGGGCGGAAACGAAGAGAAGTAAGCGTAGCATTGAGGAAGTTTAAAAAAGAAAAAAGTGAAGAGACTATTAGGATGTTAAGAGAAGGGTATTGTAGATTGAAAAAAGAATTTAAACATATGAGTAAAAAGAAAAAGGAAGAGGAACTGGAAAGGTGGGTTGAGAGTGTAAGAGGGGCAAGTAATGAAAAAGAATTTTGGGAGGCTATTAACAGGTCAGGAGGTTATAGGAAAATAGGAAACCCATGGGATATCACAGAGGAAAGATGGATAGAGCACTTTAAAGGACTTTTGGGAGGAGAAGGAGAAGAGATAGAAGGGGAAACTGAAAGATCTATCCGGGGAGATAATGCAGCCACAATACATATAAATGAGGTAATAGAAGCGATCCGCAGGTTAAAATGTGATAAGGCGCCGGGATTGGATGCACTCGAAAATGAGGTGTGGAAAAATTGTACTGGGGAAGTGATTCAGGAAGTAACATCATTGTTTAAGAAGATTTGGGATCGAGGAATAATGCCAGAAGAATGGCGTTATGCAGTAATATGTCCATTATTTAAAGGGGGAGAGAGTACAGATGTTAAAAATTACAGAGGCATTTACTACTAGCAACAGGGTACAAAATATTCACAATGATCCTAGAAAAACGATTAAATAAAATAGTAGAGGAAAGGGGTTTATTAGGAGAATGGCAGGGGGGATTTAGAGCGGGTAGGGGAACTATAGATAGCATATACACACTACACACGATTATAGAAAAAGAACTAGTGAAGGAGAGGGGGAAAGTGATTGCTTGTTTTGTTGACCTGAAAGCTGCCTTTGACTCGGTAGATAGGGTGGAATTAATATTAGAATTACAAAAAGCTGGGGTAGGGGGAAAGCTATTGAACTGTATTAAGATGATATATAGTAATACAATAATTCAAATAAGGATACTGGATGGTTTATCGGCAGATTTTAGGACATTTAAAGGGGTACGGCAAGGTTGCCTTCTCAGCCCACTTTTATTCAACCTGTACATAAGAGGATTGGAAAGAACTCTAAAGAACAACCAGAAAGGGGGAGTAGTAATAGGAAAACAAAAGATCTACCTGCAAGCATACGCAGATGACATAGTGTTATTGGCAACCACAGCCACAGAAATGCAAGGGATGATTAGGCAACTGGAAAAATTTCTAGGTAGGAAAAAATTAACCTTAAATATAGATAAATCAAAAATGATGGTGTTCAAAAAAGGGGGGAGAGGGGCCAAAAATGAAAAGTGGCTGTGGAAGGGACAAGAAATAGAAAAGGTGAAAACATTTAAATATTTAGAATACACATTTCAGTGCAACAATGGAAGAGAACAATACTTGAAAACTATGTTGAAAAAGGCAGGAGTAGCAATGGGGTGAGTAAGGGGGATAGGGGAGAGAAAGTGTGCAAGGGAGTGGGGGCTAAGAATGAAATTATTTGAAGCGATGGTTAATTCAGTACTGTTATATGGTGTAGAAATATAGGGGTGGGAAAGATGGGAAAGAGCGGAAGCATTACAGTTAAGATATATTAAATGGATTTTAGGCTTAAAATGGAATATACCAAATTATATAGTGGAAGAAGAGGTGGGTGGACTAAATGTTTGGGGTAAGATAATGACGAGGGCATATAAGTACGAAACGAAATTGTTAAGTATGGGGAAATAGAGGTGGGCGCACGAATGTGTAAAGTGGAAGAGGGGTAATCAACCAAACATGAAAATGGGGAAGTGGAGATTAGGAAAACAAAAGTCACTTGGTTTATAGGGTTAAGCGAAGAATTGGTAAGGTTGGAATATCTGGTAATGGATGTAAAGAGAGAAATCTTGCAAAGAATTGTGGGCAATGAGGTACAGAGGAGGGGAGAGAAAATACGGAACTCACATTATAACCCGGGGTATGAAAGAATGCGACCAAGGGGAGGGGAGGTGGCATACTTTAAAAATAAAAGGCTGAATATTAAAGAAATAAGAGCAGTAGCTAGTTTCAGAACAGGAGTGGTTGCACGAGCGGCGGAATATTGGAGAGTAGATAATGAAAAATTGAGTAGAAAATGTATGAAGCAAGTAGAAACGGTAGAACATAAATGGGAATGTTTGGGGGGGCTCGAAAGTGGCGCAAAACAAGTTGGGATTAGAGGAAGTGTTAAGCTTTGGTGGGAAAGGAGCAAAAACTTTAACTACATTAAGAACAGAACTTGATAGGTTAAATGTTAAGCAGAAAGAGTAAGGCAGACAGGTGGGTGAGAGGACTAGATGGGTTACTGTGGACAGTACGGGGCGAAATAAGAACTTGTATAAGGCGGAGCGAACTCGATGAACTGTGTAACGTTGAGATTATGTATCCTCTTTCAATCCCTCTAGGGAGGGTGGAAATAAAGAAAATAATAATCATACGTTTGTCCCAACTGTGAGTAAATTCAAACTAGTCTTACCATTCCATTATGTAATGTTTTTTTTTATTCAAAATTCTGTACGTTTCTAAATACATAAAAATAGATTTTATTGAAAGATGTGTTTAGTTTGTAGGCCTATGTGTAAAACGTTTCTTCAAGTGACCTTATGGGGAATATGTGTTTTTCACATGACTTCACAGGTGACCTTATTAAGGACCACTTGTCCCCAATAAGGTCACTTGCAATACTTTTTTATTTCGTTGCCGACCCCCAAGCACTTTTCACCAACATGTAGCCACCTATTACCAATAAAACCTTCACACGTTAGGGGATTCACGGCAGGTTTTACGATTTCCCAACTATTGGAACAGGTTTAAATAAATTATCAAACGTTAGCATGACCTTATTTAGTACACATACCTTTGAACTAATTGGGGATGAAAGCCATGTTAAACTCCAAAGTTAAACAAGGGGCACATATGAGCTGCCCGGTCTACGCTCTACCCATGCGCAAGCATGAGCAAGGTCACCCGATTCTATGTTTTTCCCGGATAGACCGCAAATTCCCGACCAATTCCCGGTTATTTCCCGATCCAGCCTAATTCCCGACCAATTCCCGGTTTTCCTGGTTTTCCCGACCACTGGACACCCTGTCCTTTACATGGACCTAGCTGAGTATTCAACACATTATCATCGCCAATCCTCTTCATTAATCTAATAATCTCGACGGATTCAATTACATTTATACTTTCCAGAATGAGATATATCAGCAGACAGACGGCCTGGCAATGAGGTCCCCGTTGGCGGCTACGTTAGCTTTAATTTATATGGAGAATTTTGAAGAACGTGTCGCAAATCTAATGCCGAGCATGTTATACTGTAGAAGATATGTAGATGATGTGTTCGCTCTTCATGATATGAATGACATGGAACTGGATCAGTTTCTACAGGGTGGCGCGCGGCAGACGCATTGATTTCAAAATGGGGGGAAAAGGAGACTATTATGAAATGAAATTTTTTTTATTTTTTCCTGTCTCATTAACAATGGAAATTTAAGTTCACATGGTTTTGAACAATGTATCGGGCAAAGGGCGTCTCTCACACTCCAAACACTGCATGAATTAGTCTTTTTCTAAAGTTTTCGTGCACTCTTTGAAGCAATTTCCAGAGGAATTTTTGCGATTTGGTCTCGAATGTTGTTCTTGCCTCAGTTGGAAGGGATGCAGCTGGAAGATGTCTAGGTTTCAGCAGGATGGGGCCACAGCCCACAGAGCAAGGATTTGCATGGTCTTTTTGCAATACAAATTCCCCGGGCGCCTCATCTCCCTAAAAGGCGATTTGAACTGGCCAGCGCGGTCTCCTGATTTGGCCCCTTGTGATTTTTTTGTGGGGATATCTAAAATCCTTGGCTTACAACGATCGTCCCAGAACCTTGGAAGCCCTGAAAAACAACATTGGAGACCAAATCGCAAAAATTCCCCTGGAAATGCTTCAAAGAGTGCACGAAAAATTCAGAAAAAGACTAATTCAGTGTTTGGAGTGTGAGGGGCGCCATTTGCCCGATACATTGTTCAAAACCACGTGAACTTAAATTTCCATTGTTAATGAGACAGGAAAAAATTAAGAAAAATTTGATTTCATAATAGTCTCCTTTTTCCCCATTTTGAAATCCATGCGTCTGCCGCGCGCCACCCTGTATTTAAGCTGAACTCATGGGTGAATGCGGTTCTCTTTTAATTTTTCATTTAGAAGTCACGGATCCAATCCAAAACGGTTTTGCGAGTGGGGCCCTCCGATCGGAGTAGAGTTTTCAAAGATTTGCCAGATTCAACTACCAAACGCGGTTGAATAACAATGTTTGATTTTTACTGCATGAGAAGGCCAAAAAATGAAAGGAATGGTGGCATCGATTTCGTTTGCCTCCTTCTATTGATTATATTGTCATTTATTTCCAGGACTGTCTCTGGTCGGTGGCCTCGTGATCTACGTGACGGAGGCCGGCGAAGTGTACAAGGTGGCCGTTTGTCAAAGGGCTCCTCCACGCAGTTAAAAAAGGAGGACGATCTGTGGCACATGTACGGGGCGTCCTTCTACGCAGACTGTGTTTTGCTCCTCCTCCAACAGCAGTGCGCCCTTACGGCCGTCTCCTCGTACCTGCTTCGGCTGGGAACAAAGGGCCATTTGGCCATGCGATCGCTGAAACACGCGACCGTCGTCCTCTAGGGAAATCTAAATATATGTACAATTTCCGAAAGCCAACAGGGAAAGAAATTTGCATTACATGCCCGAATATATGTTTATAGTTTAATTTCTGCCTCATTATTACTGTAGTTTACTTAAACCCATTTTATCCTTTCTTTAGGCGGTGACACCCTCAGGGACCGTTTGCTTCGCATTTAGTAATTTTCAATTTAAAGGGAATAGTCACATCACCGCCCCGCTTGTCTGATTGGCTGCAGCACACTGTTGCGTATGTTTCGCATGCTCAACAGGATTGGCTAGAAATTAACAGTCGCCCCAATCCGGTGCGTGTTCAGGAGTTATCACTCGTTTGGTCATTGAGTAGCAGCGTACGACAATGGATGATTCAGGAACCGGAAATAAGAAATATTCCTTCTTCAAGAGAGAGCGATCAAAACTGGCCAATCCTAGCTCACCTTGCAAGCGGTGCGAATTGTTACCGCCCACTTTGTTGCAACAAGAGGGAAAATGTGACTATTCCCTTTAAAAGGCGAGTTTTAAGGTTAAGCTTGATTTCGTAATTGGGAGGGTTACCGGTTAAATTTAAGGGTTTTATTTCGAATAACCCGAGTTTCACATTATATTTAACCCAAGTTCTGCAGAAACCAGTTAGGTTATAGCTTGCAGCCAAAATCCCCGAAAATAAGGAGCGATGAAACGTAGGACGGATACTGCCAAGTTAGGAAATTACTACATTATTTTGTTGTAATTTTGGTAATTTTAATTTCCACTATTTTGACAAAATGGTTTATTATTCTTAGGACAACGAGTCTATACGTCGCAGGACCTGTTTGCTGGATGTAGCAGATGAGACTGCGGTTCATGGGTCCACCAAAGTTCTGGTAGGAGTGTAATTATTAGTTCAAAGCGGCCACACAAAGTGTATTTTGAGGGAGGGTTTTGCTTTAAGTGGGACAGCAATGGCAAGAATATAACCGATAACGTCGTAATTAATGGGATTACAGTTTTGCTTTGTGGAATTAAATGGGATTGTATAATCATGTACGGTCCCAAGTGTTGAGGTTTATGTCGATCCGCGTTTGCATTCTAGATTTAAATAAGAATCCAGTATTAAATTGGTTTAAAGGCTTGGCTTAACCGTCTACTTTTTTTGCTATTATTTCTTTAATGAAACGGGTTTTCTGAATACCCGGAGTTTGAATTAAATGTAAGTAACCCATGTTGCGCAGAAAATGGATTCGATTTTACTATTCGCTCGCAAAATCGTCGAAAAGGAGCGCTGCATCAACGCACAAACAAGGTAGTTAAAAAACGGCCGTAGTTCGTTGTTTTCGCGGCTATGGAAAACGGAAAATTCAAATTTTGGTACGGCGCTTTCTGATTGGCGGATGCCAATGTCCGTTCGGCCAATGGCTTTCCGCCACCTCTTTTTTCAATTCGTTCGATTTTCCCAATTTGTTTATACCGTTATTAAATCGTTTTTAAAACGTAATATGTAGGAATTTGTTCTATTTACATCGGACTTTTGGCAGTTTTAAAACAAATTAAGAAATTTATTATGTTGAACTTTAATTTTGCAGTTTCAAAAAATTTGTTTATACATTTCATTAATGATAATAAAAAACCAGTTTTTATTTCGCCAATATTAGCATGTTCATATATTGCAAATTCGAACAAGTGTTGTACATAATTTCCAAAAATATCCCTATATTATTTGCCACTTTACGCTGCGAGGTAATTTTCATATTATTAAGGAATTGCCAGGATTTTTTTCAACGATATAAAACGGCCGCACAAGTATTTCTTTTGGAGGAAGTGCTGCTTTATATAGGGCAGCAATGGCAAGAAATAATAAAAATTTAATATCTTAAAACAGGAGATTAGTTTCGTTTGTACACCTTTATGGCCGCAAATCAAAGGTCCATTTGAATTAAATGCGACTGTTTAGTTGTGAGTGTTCAGATTTAAACCGACTGGCGTTTAGCATGGAGATTTAAATAAGAAACCAGAATTAATTGGGTATAAAGGCTTGGCAGGGTCTAAGTTTTTTGCAAATGGGATACGGGTGGATCACCAGGAAGGAACAATGATGTGCAAATCTTGTCTCCTAGCAAATTGAGTTAAGCGTTGAAGCGTTATAGTTTACGTGATTCTCATATAAATGTTATTGAGGGCGTTCAAAATCCATTGCTTGTTTTGGGTGATTCAGCTTTCCCTTTAAATCTCATCAAGGCCCTTGCTATAATGATTCGCAGCGTTTGTTTCATTACAAACTAGCAAGTACCCGCCGTGTTATTGAGAATACATTTGGCAGATTGAAAGCCAGATTTCGATGCATTAGCAAACAAAATGAAATGATGTTATGTAATACGCCAAATATTGTTTGCGCCTGCTGCATATTGAACAGCCTCTGTCAGATTAAAGTGATGAATTTGATGTCAGTTGGTTGGAAGCTTATGAAAACTATTATGTAAAGTTACCAGACCTGTATGTACATGAGTTGGAGAAGCGAACACAGAAGCTAATATGATACGAGAAGTACTGGCAAAACATTTCGAACTGTATTGTCAATGAAATAAACAACATCATTTTGGTGCAATAGAAGTAATTTACCGTAAATCCGCGATAATAAGCCCGGGCTTATTTTTATATTTTTTCTTTTTTGACACGTCTAATTTACGAGGCCGGCTAAATTTTGAGACTGGTTAATTCTGTTGATATCAAGTTACCACGGATGCGTTTATGTAATGCAATATGCAAATCTCAATTTCTCGTGATAAATACAATTTGTAAGAAACATTTTTGTGTGATTTTAATGATAGGAAATGAAAACTGTGAACTGGATTTTTAAGTTTTTTTTAGGTTCAGTGAATTTTTTAGTCCAATTGAAAGGGGCTTATTTTCGAGACCGGCTTATTTTGCAAATTTTGATTATTTAACCCAGCTTATTTTCGAGACCAGCGCATTCTCGAGACAGGCTTACTATTGCGGATTTACGGTATTTGATATATCGCACAAGTAAAGCGCAAATTCGCACCCGAACTTGCACACTTTTCTCTTGCAGCACAACTTGCCTTTACGATAATAATGTGTGACTATCCTGATCGGAAATTTTTAATTCTTCATGAATTTTCATTTTGTCACCGCAGATTTCTTTTAATATTCCAATGCAGGTTTCCTCTTTTTGGCGAGTTCTGCTTCGTTTGCGTCCCTTTCTTGCAGCTTCCAATACTTTTGGTACACGATCGGTATTTGTACTCCGCAGCGCCAACTAGCGACGTTGGGCTGTGCCGACATAGCCGACGCGCAGACGCCGTGTCTGAACAACTATATTTTCGTCGGTTTGAGTCGACACGGCCGGAGTGTCATCTTGGCCGGCAATATTAACACATGATTGTAACGTGACATGACAGCTATGTATAAAAGATCTACGCGAACCCACTTTTCCTGACAACTTTGTCGACTCCCGTCCCAGTCACATTGACGGCGGTAAGATGTTACCCTCAGGCGGCAAGCGGCCGCGGAAATATAGGGAACCGTCGCAAATTCCAAAACAACGAAAAACCGCACTGTAGATGCAGTCAGTTTTTGATAAGTTTGGCAATCTGCATTTTTAAACAAATTGAAACACTTTGCCTACATTTACAAACTTATCAAAAACTGTGCATCACTTGATGGTCCCGCGCACCAATCGCATCACGCAATTCGATTCTGGATACACTCACGGACTGCCCCCGACAGATCGGCACCCGCGTCAGTTTTGCGTGTCTACAGTACCCGTTGGTTGTTAAGGAAAGTAGTGTGCTGGTTGTTTTCTGCCTTCACCTTGTAGCTTAAGAAGCAGGCAATACATCACATGTATTTGCCATAAAAGAATTTCGCTATTCTAACGGTGATGGCCCTGAGGGACAGTTATATAATTTTAAAATCAGAATTTTCTTTATTTGATAGCAATACATTTAACTAACGTAACTTGAACTGTCCAAATGCGTAATGGGGGCGCTTTTATTTGTGCCAAACCCCGATAGGTCTTCACTGTTCCCCCCCCCCCCAGTAAATTTTAGTATAGAGGATTAAAAACAATGGTTTATTAATGCCTCTAGAAAATTTACATTTCGGGACACAGCAAATAATCATACAATTGTGAATTTTTAAAACAATTAATTTTATACTCTAACACGCATCATGTCACCATACACCTTCATATTTGAACAACAGTATAAATTCCTTCTTAAGCTTCCACATAAAGTAATGCTTTAATTGTAAGCATTTATTAATCATATAAAACTCAACTTTTTACAATATATTCAATGAATGTTTGAGAACAAAGGTCTTATGTATTCCTGTACAAAGGACAAATTACTAACTGTGTAAAATTACACAGTAACCAAAACACGATTTAGGAAGTACGTAGGTGTAGTTCTAATTGCATTAAAAAATATGAAAATAATTCTAAGAATTGCATTTTATAACAATTTTGGGATGATGTGTTGCGAACTTATGTACATCTTTTCATAATACATCTACCTTTCAACCATTTCAAAAATTGTGATGAATTATGCCATAAAATTACAAGGAATTGATTCTAAATACAGTGGTACCTCGAGATACGAGTTTAATTCGTTCCGCAACCTTGCTCGTATGTCAATTTACTTGTATCTCAAAGCAATTTTCCCCATAGAAATTAATTGAAATGCGATTAATCCGTTCCAGCCCCAAAAATTCTACCCCTATGAAATTGCTTAAAAGCAAAATTGTTACGTGTTTTTGAATAAGAAAAATGTATTTATAAATGACAAATATTGTATAAAAACATAATAAAAGAGAGCGACTTAACTGCTACTGTATGCTTAATTTTAGTCACTGCTTTTCTCTGTACTTTTTTTCGTCGGATTCAAAAAAATACTGTCCAAGGAAGCTTGTTTATTCCTCCCTTTCAGAATGCTGTGGAAATTAGTTATGCAAGTGTCATAGCTCCGATGCACGATCAGTTGCAACTTTTTCAGGGTGTTTCTTTTCTACGAACTGTGAAACTCTCTCCCACATTGCTCGCATCTCAAATTTCGCTCGTATATCAAAGCAAAATTTCGCTCTCTCGACTGCTCGTATCTCAAATAACTCGTATGTTGGGGCACTCGTATCTCGAGGTACCACTGTATATGCCAAAATTATATGAAGTTTGCTTGCACTGTTTTAACTCAATACCAAAACATTTTAGAAAGAACTGACAGTTGATCAGCAACTCCACGTTTTTTTCCAGCTGCTCGGTAATTGTCCCCAAGCTGTTGCTCTAACATAAACTTCGTAAAAAAACCAGCACCATTGTTTCTGGATACACACTTCCATGGCAATTTCACAGACGGTTGCTGAATGCCCACTTAGAGTTTTGTGTGCGGACAGTTCGCCTCATCACGGGATTGAAAGCGTGAATGGTAATTTCATGATTCGTTCAATGTTATTCCATGTAATTCAAGAGTACCAGATGTTCATTAACCTTCTGCTTGATATTGTTCAAAGCACAGCCATCACAGAGGTACATCTTTTCTGGATCTTGATAGCTAATGCCGCTGCAGTCCAATTTGCAAAACTACAAATCAATGTTCATGTTCTTCATACACAGGACAAACATTGGCCACACAATGGTCACTCATTCTAGCAGTGTCACTGGCACATTCCCTACCCAACCGCAAAAGGATTGAGGTCCTCGTTAATGTCTGTTTAGCATTTATTCGTCTTCGTGTCACTGCTTTATGTTTCTTTTAGAATGCATATCCATAATATGGTGACCATCCAACATTGAACTTTTCCTTCACTAACATTCTTAGATGTATTGGCCTTTTGCAAAACGAATTTCTAAGAATCCTATTGTGCATTTTCATCCCTATTCTTCAGATTGGCATTACAGTATTCCAACTTCTGTGGAATATTCACATTTTTGGGTTTGCTGCCTTTTGGTTGCCTGGCTTACCCCTTGAATATTGTGGCATCCTGTTGTAAGAGCTGTTGTTTGCTAGTAGTTGCTTTGCCCATTTTTCTGTTAGAATGAGGTTCCAGTTCTCCATTCCAAAATATGTTCTTCCCCAACAACCCAGGAGGAGTTCAGTTGTATGCACCATGCTACAAGTTCCACCACTTGAATAGTGCAGTCATCATCGCTTTTTTGGAACTTGTGCGGTTATTGAAGTTTCTATAAGATCCCAAAGTAGAATAGTGCGAACATTTGGAGACAAAATCTTCACTCTTTTGGAACTCTCACACTACTTGCAAGTTCCAGCAGAAGAACAAGCCGCTCTTCAGTCAGTATGTTTTGATATCCAGAATTGCAGCAGAAAACAGTTTTATTTACAAATTTTAGGATTTAAACATATCGAGTCTGGCAACAAATGTGCAGGTTTTTGTTTGTTTGCAAATATGCAAACTACAGTATTAAAATTAAGTTGTTTTCATTAAGATTTGAACAAACAGATTTTATGGCATAAGTCATCAAAGAAAACATGGCCAACTTCCTGGTTTTAAACTGCAGTGCATGTACAGTAAAACCTCGTTTTGAATTTGGATATAATGAACTCCTGGTTATTGCTGCATATAACGAATTTTCAATTTCTTATTTCCAGAAGCCACAGAAAAATTTCTGACCACAGAACTTTGTTATTTGGTATACTTAAATTTGAATTGTCAGTGATGACTTTCCGGTTATATCAAATTTATATGCTAGACAAGAAATTTGTTAGAATGAGTTTGCACTGTAATTGGTTAGATAACATTTTTGTATGCAATTCTGACAATGAATTAGATTTTAATTTGTGAAGACATAACAATAGTTTGTAAAAGGATTTTCACCACCAAACGCAATTACCTAAAGTAATAAATATTTATCGGGTGAGTCATAAGTCCAGTGACAGCCTGTTGTTTTTGTAAATGAATGGTGTAGGAATGGAAACGCACATGGAAAGTACTGGGCAGGTTGGGGGCTATCTACTGTGCTTTCAACTAAAGAAGACGGTCCGTTACGGTGATGCATCTTCCCCTATTCCGAGAATTTAATGACGCGTTGGGCGGACTCAATATTTCTAAGGGTTGGTCGGTGTGCACAGTTGCGTGCATTCACATGTTTGTCTTGAGCACCCTGTCTAATTTACGTTGCGTACTTCATCGCTTTGAAAACGTCAACAACTGGTATCCCATGGGTTCAACACCATAAAAAGTCATAGAAGATGAATTTATTATTCGTAAAAGGAAGGCTCGTCAATACATGGTTGTAAGTTGCGGAAAGAAAGGAAAGACTATAAAGAGTGATGGAAGAAATATGAGTAAAAGTGCGCTTGATTTCTGCCAAAAAGAAAGTGACGAGAAAAGCACTTTCAACTCCAATTGGCGATTATGGCTGAACGTAGCGCCACCATGCGGAGAAAAGTTGAAATGCTTAAGGGGGATCAGGCAAAAGCACATGTTTGCAGGGTAAAGCACCACGGAAAGCGAAGAAAAGTGGGAAGGTACGATATTATTGACTAAAATTTTATCTGATATGCATAATTACACTAATGTTATAAGTATATACTGTAATTATCTCACAATAGGTTACAATTACCCCAAAATATGTTAGATGTCACAAAAAGTGGAGCTCTCACAAAAATATAGTTCATTTTAAATAACAGCCCCATTTTTTGAATAGAAACGGCAGTTACTTCAACCAAAACTGGCATTTCTTGAATTTGTTTAATTTCAGTGACCATCTATTTAGGTTTACGCACCCTTTTTTTGACTACATTGGAAGCAGGAAAAATGCAATCAAGGAAGGAGAGGAAATGCTGAAGAGGGGACATATGAGCTATGATGTCCCTAAAACATCAAAAATGTTCATCAGTGGGCATCTTGTAGAGGCCTACGTACTGAGGACCAGTTTCTTGACGACTACACAAGCCAAATACACATTAGACATTAGCAGCCAAACCGAAGATTTTTCCATAGAATGCAGTTGCACAGCAGGACTTACTGGTTTCTGTAAACATTGTGTTGCTGATTTGCTGCACATTAATAGGTCAGAAAATCTACCGTGGGAAGAAGTCACCTGTGCAGGTAGAAAACAGAAATGGGGGAAATTGAAACAAGTTTTGTTGTGTGCCTCAGGCGAAACTGCCTGGGATAGACAAAAAACTACCCACGGTAGACATTCTATCTGAGCTCCTACGTGCTACTTCAGGTAATTGTGCCCTGTACAAACACTGTGTGCTATTCCAGTCTATGCCAAAACAACCAGTGCTGGTGAAAATACAGCCCAATCCAAACCAACACATTCACAGCAAATTAAAGTTAGATTTATTTTAAAATATTGCTGCCAATTCACTGCCCGTTTCAACCACTCTGGTGCTGAAGGAAAACCTGGATCTTTTTTACACGAATAGGGTAAAGGTCGACGCCAATGAAGCTGCAAGAATCGAGTACAATACTTGCAACAAAAGCAATTTCCCAGAATGGGGAATTATCAGACGTCTAACAATAACAGCCAGCAGATGCTATTCTTACTTCATAACCACAAATCCAGCAGACCGTGCACGTGAGCGGAAGGTTACATCTTATCTCAAAAATGTGTAGAAAGGTGTGGACTAAAAATCGATCCTAAACATCCTTACCTAGCCTGCTCTCCCGATGGCATTGTTGATCGCAGAATTTTGCTCGAAGTCAAGACCATATCTGCAGGAAAACGCCACAAAATATTTGAACTGATTATGTATAAGGATGTGGAGTGCATTCAAGAAAAAGGTGGGGTTTGGAACTTGATAAAGAAGCATTGGTACTATGGCCAAGTATAAATGAGTATGGCATTATCGGGGATGGAAGAATGTCACTTCTGTTCGTATTCGAGTGCAGATAAAAATATTGTTGTCTTCATTGTACTGCGGCGAACCGGTTTCAACCGAAAGAAATAATATTACCCGACAGTAATATTATTTCCCTGCTGCCATGACAACCCCCCTTCGTACCGCAGTTAAGTGTTTGCACCTGCTCGAAAGCGACGATGTAGCCGACGATGTGGACGGATGACGTCACATCACGTGATCGCAGCAGCCAATCACTGCAACCTAGCAACCCCCTGCCACTCTCCTTATAGCTAAGGCTATAAAAGGAGTCACAGAGGCAAAATCAAGGACTTCAACTTTGACTTCAGTGGAAATTGCCACCGAGCTAAATGCCGGTGGGCAAATAAAACCATTAGAGTCAAGTTGCTCCAGAGGATTTCAGCTTCACTTTAAGTACAAATTGCCACCGGGCTAAACGGTGGTGGGCAAATAAATCACTTAGAGTGAAGTTGCTCCATATTTAAAGGGAATCACCCACACCCCCGGTGGCACATGCCAATGTTGGTTAATCCAACATTGGGCAATTAAGCACGCCAACGGTCATCCAATTTGATGTTAGGCGATTAGGGGTGATTAGCTAACGGTCGCATCAACGTTAGACAGATAGGGTTGAGTTGCCAACGGTCGAACATCAACATTGGGCATTAGGAAGTGCTTAGGGAACTAAGCAGCACGTGCGCCGAAATAGGTGCCAATGTGGATGTGTTCAGAGTTAAAAAGACCAATCCATTCGGCCTAAATTGGCGAGTGTGCGATCTCACACCAATATTAGCAGCAGTTAGATAGGCAACATTACTAATTGCGGTGTCGGATTGTTACAGTACCAAGAGATAAACCATTTATACAGGGTGCAGGCTGGCCACTCAAAATATTAAAAATATTATAGGAATTATAGGAATTTAAAATAAAAATATAGGAAATTTATAGGAATGAAATATACAATGTTTATTTATAAAATGATACATTTTTCATTGCATATGTAACTCCAGAATGTATTTCTTTATAAAACTGTATTACATAATTATGTAGTGTCTTGTTTTTTGGCTCGTTTAGTGTGCACACTTGATTTTTCTAGCTTGCGCCTTATAGATTGCACGCCTTTTTGTTCCATTCGGACTAATTCCAGCTTTTTACTGGCAACTGTACATTTGTCTTCAGCTGCAGACAACATCATTTGCGCGACGGAAATGGTTTTCATATTTTGGTCTTTAATTCCAGCCTATAACAATTGCAGTTGTTCGGTTTATTTTTGACCCAAGTACAGTAGTGTGAAAATTATCATGCTAAAATAAATTTTTACACTTTTTTTGCTAATAACATCGCATATTTACAAAGTCTAA
>WWPM01002777.1:0-11877 GCA_023279145.1 Glomeris maerens | reverse complement strand
TGATTTACACTGAATCAATTGTGAGCAAAATAGTATTGTATAAATTTATCAAGTTATGTTTTTTTGCAATATTGGAATCGCAGCAACTTTGAGTGCGAACTGACTATAGATTCAGTAAAATGTCAAAGATAAGACAATAAGTGGCAATTTAAAAGAAAAAAACTTCTGCAGTTGGCAGTGAAATAAACGACTTTTGTTCTCTTTTAATTTCATTGTTTATTGATCAAATAAATATGACAATACAGTCAAAGTTTTCTATTGCAAAACAATGCAATTCAGCAACTGGCTAGAGCGTCTTATAGTTTTAACAATAGCTAAAGCCAATGGAAGAGCCCGCACAAACAACAATTTGAAATCACTTTACATTTGCTTAATTAATTAAAAATACTCATTGCCAATTCTTTAATGAATTTTCTAAACTAAAATTATGCACTACATAATGTATTCATATGTTTTATTATGACATTGGGAACTAAAAGCATGTGAACATAAATGGAAAAGTAACAAAGTTATTGTAATAAGACTTTGTGTAACGGTTGGAAGTCCTTATTTTTTCTCCCACAAGTTTCATTTAAAATTACTGACCAACATAAATTTGTGGGAATGGTTCCATGATTTCAGTGAAATTACTCTGTTGATTTACATCACAGAACATTAAAATGTCATTTTCCCTTCGTCATTTCTAACTGATGTATTTTGTGGTTTTCACTCCCATAAATACATTATTTAACCTATCGTCTTTGAAGTTATCGATACACACATGCAGTACACACAGCTACTACATATGACAACGAGCCCATCAACTTTACATTAAAATAAAAGGTGCAAGAATTTAACATATTATCAAGCAATGAATTAATTTTATAGCCGAAAAACCTGCTATTACTCGCCAGGGATAATTATAGATACAATCATTAAAGCGAGCAAATAAGTTGTCAAATCTTGTTTAAGATCACGATGTACTGCTCAATGTTTTTTTTTTAAACTCCAAGACAACAATCTTCATATAAAGTATATAGAATAAGATAATAAAAATAAAGCTTCATGCATGAAATGTGCTGCTTGTCATTCAACTATGGATAGGGTATGGTTTTTGGGAATTTGAAAATGCCAAACAATTCTCAGGGAATTTTTGCATAATTCAAATTATGATTCAGTCAAAACAAAAACCCTATAGGCAACATCACTTCCTTTGGAATTTTCAACTACAACACCCTACATTTTTTTTAGACAAATTTGAAATTTTTGAATGCAGACTTTTGTTTGAACAGTGACTAATAGTAAATGTATTCACGTGGGATCTAAGAAATAATAAAAAAAATGTGAAACATTATGTTTTTGAGGCGGAAAACAACAAGAGCTCTTATAGCAATTGGGCATCTAGGTTTTCAACTAGACCAATAAAATGCGTTTGATTGCTGTTATCAGTTGGCTTGCACTCGTCGCCCTTGGGAAAACTAGTAGTGAAAGTAGCAAGAAAACATTTGCTTCTTGCAAAAACACTATACCCGTCAGCTATCTCTTAAAACTCCTCAAACACAGATATCCATTGAACATGTTATGTACGTATATAGAATAATTTAGGCAAGGGAATACAATGCATGTTACGTATACATGCAATTCTATTGTTAAAAGTTATCGATCGAAATGAAGAAACAGTAGACTATTAAAAGAAATTGGTTATAGGGACTTCAAGTGGAAAACACGTACAATTTGAGATCAAAACCTGATAATTTAAAAACAATGAAAATTATATAGTATGTGTATATACATTATACACACTTCAATCGAAGCACCAAACTGTCCGATTGAAAAAATATAACTATATATCGATGATAAATCGATATACTAGTTATAGTATATACATGGTGTTTATTAAACATGCGTCAAAATTTCAAGGGTTTTCTTTTTTCCTGGAGAATTCTAATATTACTTTGTCCTTTGATGATTTTTCAAAACCTGTTCTAATTGTTTCGAAGATACAGGATCAACAAATATTGGTATGAGGAGAAGGTTGGAGGTAGTCATTTTGAACAGTTCTTGTAGACTAAGATACTACCACATGCAATTTTTCACAATAAAATTGTCATTGTCTCGCATCTTCGAAACAAAGCGGGTTTTCAAAAAAAAATCATCAAAGGACAAAGCATTATTAGAATAGTCCAGGAAATAACCCCTTGAATTTTTGCCTTATGTGTAATAAACACACTAACTGTAAACTAAGAGAAACAAAATGGCGGCTAACAAAGGCACACGTGGAAGTGCAATGTTTTCACGCGGCAAAGTAAGTACAACAACTATAATAATAACAATAAATGAAAAGCCGTGTTTTCGAAGATGATCATGAGGATTGAAGGAATGTATAAGAATAAGTATATGGGGGATCGAGAGAAGAATCTTGAGAGAGAGAGAGAGAATGTAGGAGGAAAGGGAGGGGAATTTAATAACGAGTGTTGCCAGTGAAGCAGGGCTACAAACGAGTTGCTAGCCCCGGGCGGCGATATAATCAACCAATTATAGGAAACATCATGTCATGGAAATTTACGACAAGGGAACAGGTCGCCCAGCGGGACAAAAACAACGGCCAGGGACATGCTACACACACCAGGGCGACAGCATGCCAAACATTGCTGGCATGCAATTCAAATGCGAGCCACTGCAACGGCCCTTCCTATTTACTCCTATACTACATATACAGTCTATATACACCAAGAAACTAGGGTGTAATGGAGATGTACTGTAGATATAGGGAAAAGCTGCTTCTCACTCGGATTAGAAGTTTCTCTAATGACATCCATATTAATCACTGCCATTATGTATCATTCTTTGAGCTGACCAAGTATTAAAGTGAAGCTCCATTCAATTGGTTCACTATTTTAAACGTTTGTCTTTGTGCAAGCGATATTCCTTCCAATTTGGCAGATATATAACCAATTTATTTTGTCTTGTCAATGACATTCTTGAAGAAACGCCCAAAGGCTTCTTTTTTGCACGCGCAGGTGTTTTGTGACGACTTCATGCCAAATTCATCCAAGTCGAAATGCAGTTTTTATATTGACAACTTTTCAAACTGTCTCCTCATGTGAAAATATCAAGGGCTTGCTTGTATGTAAGTAATTCAATACTAGAACTGCCTATAGTTGTAAATTCGCAAATAAGACAATAAGCAATTTTGTATATGCAATTAATACATTAATTTCATGCAGAGATCATTGAAATTTACAAAGAGTAAACCTTTGTTCAAACGGTAGCAGAAAAGGGACCCAATTAACAAGTGCCCAATTACAAAAATAAAACGTCATATGCATAAATTCAAAATGTGAAATAATTTTTCAACAGAAATCAGACCGATCATAATTTAGTTCTTATATCAGGATTTGAGATAAAGGAAAAAAGCTATTATAATATTATACTAGGCCTACTGTTTGAAAAGAAGAATGTGAAATACAGTATTATTACAAAACAAATACAAATTAACAGGGGGGGGGAATGGACCGAATAATTTTGTGGAAACTTTGTATTTACATCCACATAGAAGTTGGAAAATATAAATCCCAAAGGATTTGCATACAAATATAATAAGATAACATGTTTACTCCCCACACACATTTACTAGTAACATCGCTTGCAGTTCCCTCTGGGGGATACAAAGTTTACCTTCAGTACCAGGAAATTTCGTTGGGGAGCGCCACCATATACAAAACCATGTCTATGATTTTGAATTTTTGCATTTTGACGTCACAGACAACTTACACAAAGAAAACTATATATATTTTTTACACTTGAAATAAGAAATTTCCAGTGATGACAGCCATATAATTCTATGGAATGGGGAATGTTTTTTAAGTTGCAAATATTGGAGCTTGACTGTTTAATCTTTCCATCATTCATTAAGCCATTAGCTAAAATCCAGCTTAGATTTTTATTTTATGTAGCCTATTAACGCGCGAACTTGATTTTTTGTCATTTAAATAAATTTGCGCCAAATTAATTACTAAAACAGGTGCGTATTTGTGCAATATTTTTTCATCGGAGTTAATGCTATTTAAAATTAATTGCTTCTTTGTGCATAAGCGACGACATTTGAGCATTGTGCATAAATAAACATATTTTCGATATGCGCTGACAGTTGAGATGCAGAACTAGATAAGAAAAATACCAGTCCCATTTTTTGTCCCGAGCACAACGTCGTTGGCGAAAAGTGTTGAAAATGGCCATCTTATTTAATTGCAGTGTAACGTTTGCAAAATGGTATTACACCAACTTTACAACTGTACAAAGCCTATTTAACGGGATTTTAATTGAAGATCGGAACAACTCGTCAAAGAGATTCGCATTTGCACGGCAACAAGCAAAAAAACGCCTCAGACAATCTTATTGTCCAATTAGGAAAACGATTTATAGTGGAATGAGAGCAATTTTTACTATCGAGTTTGATATAGATAGCATTTCCTTTTCAGTATTTAAGTTAGTTATTTTTCTCTCTATGTTGCAGACTTCCAATGATTATGATTAAAAAAATCCAAAAGCCTACCCTTGATGTAAGTTACTGTGGGACGAAAATGATCAGGGAACAGGGGGAGAAAAAAAACTTGATTTCATTTCTTCAGTTTGATATTTATTTATAACGAGACATGCAAAGATCATGTAAAACTTACAAGCCATTCCAAAAATGTCTATCGTAATTAGAGGTTCGTGTTAAATGCCTATAAATGAAACGTGTTTAAAACGTTCAGTTGTACAACTAATGATCGAGCTCAAATCATTAGCAATAATGTTCCAATACTGCATTGAAAAGTTATATCCTCAGTGCACGTTTTTGACAAATATTAGTTGCTATACTGAAAAGATTTCTCTGATAAGGGTCTGATTATTGTGGAAATCCACAGTTCATTCATGCACTCAATTAATGACATGGCTGGATATATGGCGAATAATTTACAACAAATTTTAAAATTCTATTACTTTGAATTGCATACCAGGTTCACAGTGAAACTTATCCCCTCCTTCGTGATTTGCGATTTAATTTCATCTAAATTTGAACAATTAGTACAGTCTATGTATACAATACAAAGTTTTTTAAGGTTTTGCATGTAAACAGACAAAGGTTTCAGCAGGAGGTAAAAGGGTCGTTATAATTTGCAAGGAAATATTTCCTTCATGCAGGATATACTGTATGTACCACCACATCCTGAAGATGTTGGAGGAGCCATGGGAACACAAACTGCACTGGCAAAATTAAGGGAACAGTCGTGGTGGTAATTAAACGCTCATACATCATACAGACTCAGACGTCGCCGACAATCTCTCAATGTAACAACCCAGAATAATGACGACGGTAATGAAAAGTTATTAAAAAAAGAGAAGGAAACAAAAGAAAGTCGTACCCAAAGTACCAAGAAGAGAAAACTGGACGCCATTTTGTAAAGGCGCAACTCCAATAATAAAGGTCGCTGCAGGGGGTGTGTGTGTGGGGCAAAGAAACATTTTTATAATCTAGTCTCAACCAACATCTGGTGTTTAGTAATGTTCACCTGTGCTTCCTACTTCTTAACATTGGCCTAAACTGGGAGCTGGACGAGAGATATGGTCTATATTAAGTATTGCAGCACTGTATAGATGGCGCACCCCGTGCAGGGCAAATCACAAAGCTTGCTAGCGTGGTTATTATGCTCAGAGGGAGGTTTAATTGGAGAGAAACAAGTGGGTGGGACGTGCTCAATTAATGTAAGAAACAGAACTGAGAGAATAAGGGAGGTGAGGAGCGCAAAGCGAAGCCACTTAAATAATCACGCCCTCAGCTCATTAGCTCTCACTGAAGTTCCTCCCATTTCGTCACGCAGATTGATTTCAAAACACGCCTACTGTTGACCCCTTGAGACCTCAACAGGTCACTCAGATCCACACTATACTATACTAGAACACTCGTGATATTCTTGTTAGTAATCGAAAGCGCTTCACATAATATAGAAATAACGGTTAGCAAGAGAGGAAATATGTCTACAATTTGTGTTTTCAGACCTGGTATAAGGTTTTCTTTCAAAATTAATGCCTTATGAAACATAATAGTCTGCAAATTCACATGTAACTTACAATTAAAATTAGCACTTGGTAATCAAATGGGTACATGGACGGCTGCACCGAATCAAAACATGTTCAAATAAAGTCAATATTACAATAACAGCCATAAACTTTATATACGTATATTTATTGAACTTTTTTTAAATAAAATTTGACACCTCCCCAAGTCAATAAAAACTAACACTGAACAGAAAACTCCCGAGGAGTTAAAAATTATTTCGTATAACTGAATAAAACGGTTGCAAACATGGGAAACTATTTCAGCTATTTCAGGAGAAAAATGTCATAGTTTTATACAGATCCACTGACATATAGTCCCTCTTCCTTTGTTCCTCCAAAGAAATCACACAAAGAGCGGAAATCCGCTTGAATCATATGGAAAATATTTCAAATTGCAACATATGCACATGAAAAGTTGCGAATTTGGTATCATACTCCAGGGACGAAGTTTTTGTTGAAAATTTGAGTTTCCTTTCATTTTTGCGAAGTCGTATTAAAAATGTTCTCTTTTGTTAATATGCGACATGGGAGTTATTATACTTACATTTCCCCTTTTCACATAGGCCTACTACTGACTAAAAATAATGTCCAACTATGCCTTAAATGTATACTATACTAAATAAGTTACATACAGCTAAAATACAGTACGCACATATAATAATCATGATTAATGTCCATACTGTGCATACATATTGCTTTCAAAAATTAGTTCCGCGTTGTAAGTCGTTGTGTTTATCACGTGTTTGTTTCTTCTTCGTGTCAGGAGATATTTAAAGAGATTATCTCGATCGCGTTGTTTCTATTGTTAAGGTTATGGCCTCATGCATGAACCGAGGTCAAAGTTAGCGGGGTTGCTATATTTCACGCCAATAAGTTCATCTAGGATCGGGATCAAACAACACACTTTACATCTCAGTTAAGTTGAGGATGTAGTATTCACAATATGTTTCCTCAAGATGAAATTCAAGCAACTGTATATTGCAGATGAAAATCGTGCAGTTGCCTAGCTATTGTTTTATCCCGGATGCTTCCAAGAGATCGAAGTAAGCTTAAAATTTAAATATATTATATGCTAAATTGCGGAAACAATTGCATAGTGTTGGACAGCTTATGCAGGTCCAGATATCACCCCAAATAGCATAGGCATCAATGTTTGATTTTTCATTTCCCACTTATTCCGTCTAAACGAATCCAACTTTATAATCAACAATAAAAATCAAGGAACAATATTCTTATATTCTAGCGAAAAATGTTTGACAGCAATAGCCTCTCAGCAAATGAGCCTTAGAAAGTAACAAATTGTGAAGCTCTCAATCCATCTCAATTAAACGTGTAAGCAGAGTAAAGTGATTTTACATTTTAATTGAAACGTATTCACAGCCTCATAGTTCATATACTAAACTCTGATTCAGAACACCATCTAATTGTGAAGGAAGTAGTACTACTTGTTTCCTACAAACAATTCCAGGTTAGAAAACAAGACACCGAGAAAGATATATGTTTGGAGAGTGGTCCTCACGGTTTTTGCAGTGGTTCACCCCGGAACCGGAAGCTAGTTTTTATCTTGTTTTTGAGAATGTTTGATTGGTTAGGATGTCAAGCAAGATAGTAATCGGTGGCCACATTGGGAATTTGTGTACGAGGACCTTTGAGCACGTTTATCCTGGCCAGGCAGTGTCAAAAGGACCTTTCCAAACCCCTACAATTCCAACCCTCCTCTCGTGAAACGACCATGATTGATAAAGAGTGTCCAGTTGCAGAACAGGTGCATTGACCAACTTCGTCATCTGACCCATAGGTGGCCATCTGCTGGTGCTTGACAAATCCGCAGGTGAAACAGAAAATAATGTCAACGAAATTAAAAAAAAAAATAAACACGGCTTTTGTTCTCAAATGGTGAGATTTTAAAGGCATGATCATAGCCAGATTCTCCTCTGAACAGTAAATAAATGAAATCGAATAGTTCCAACGTTTTTTCGATCAACATACAATATTGTTTTAACACATTTTAGGTAATATATTTATTGTGATAGCAACGCTGCTGTGTCAATTCCGACAGTTGGTTCTACACAAATAACCTCTAATTCAGCATCTCATCAGTGCCATTGACAATTATACTGCATTATTTATTCTATATCATTGTTGTTTTTTGTTTTTTCAATAAACGAAATTTATTAAAAAATACTGTTTTCACATTAATTTGCGCAATATTGTCTATAATGTGAAGCATTTTTTTTGCTAAACCACTTTGAAAAAGCTACAGGGGTATGAAGCTAAACTTTTATGGATGGTAAAGTTATGTGATATCTTGACAAGGACATTTCGGTTTTTCCAAAAAGATGTGAAATTCAAGTGCAATAAATTTACGGCAATATAGACTTCTATTAATTACTTTATTGCATGTTAACCCCAATCCTGGAGAAAAAAAAATAAAATATTTGCTACGACATAGTACACCCGTTTACAATCCATAAATATTTCAAATGTATAGGCTACTTCTACTACTATATAATTATTCATATGCAACAACAAATTGCATTGTTTGGTGTTCGCGATTTTAGGAATTTCTATCTATAGTCAGTACTTTTTTTACTGTATGTATCGGCTAATGACAATACAGATGGCAAAATGTAAGACTAATTTCATTCACATGCACAAGTGACTTTATCTGGCCCACATGCAGTCATAACTAAACATGTTTAGAATTAAGTAAAAGCCTACATGCAGTGCGTGACAATGCAATGAATTTTGGTTGCTTTCGTATTTTAAAACAAAGATGAGCAAACATATAGTTATGGGTGTGAGATTCTCGTATCTTTTATAAGTTTATGCATACACCTTACTCGCAGACATAGCCCAGTTAAAAAAGCTATAACTGGGCCCTATTTCTCGAAAGCAAAAACAAAACGAAAACGATTCAAATATTGGTTTTGTGATTTCTCGAAAGGAAAAACAAAAACCGAAAACAAAACAAAACAAAACAAAAGCAAAACCAAACAAAAACGATAAATAATTGGTCGTTTGATTTCTCAAAAGGAAAAACCAAAATCAAAACAAAAAAGATACCAAAGAAAAAACAAAAACGAAAACAGATGAAAAGCAAAAATCTATGAACGAAAAAAAGCAAAATCTAAAAACAAAAACCAAAAATGAAAACATTTCAAAGTTTTGAGGAATAAAGTCATTTTGGTTTTGTGTTTTTGCTTTGCTTTTGTTTCAGTTTTTGCTTTTGCTTTCGAGAAATAGGGCCCTGCAGTCCTTCTTCATATACCTGATGATGGATGAGTTTTTAGTCGAAACGTGTTCTATTATAAAAGATGGCTACGTTTGTAAGGTGTATAAACCTAGTAGGTGCAAACTTTAATCCCATTCGTATTGAGTGCATTTGTGAAATTAAAGCTACACGAAGAGCCACACATTTTATGCGCTGCAATGTAAATTCGACCGTTACGTTTGCTGCTGAAAAAGAACATGTGACGTTTTCTTTGATGGCATATCTCAAAGTACATACACATATAGTATAAGTCTACTGGCTTTATCAGATGAAAACCCACACATAACACTGAGAAGGACAGTCTGCCCGCCCAGAGAATCACAACGTGGCATAACGCTTCATTAAGCCCTGGAACACACAACTCGTCATGAATTTTAATGTATGAAACAAGCAGATATAAGCTAGATTAGACATAGGAAAAATTAACTGTATATACAAAGTTGTATACCTTAAATCCCATGTTTTTATTACTCGATGTTCAAATATGAGCCCAACAAAAAATCTTTGAGTATTTCACTTTTATCTGCGTTTAAATACTCCTAGTAATTACTTACTATCATCACATACTTTGCATTCAATTATTTTTTTTATCTTGAATTTAACTTCAGTGCAATAATTTTTTTCCAAACAGAAACATTTCAAAGCGAAACTCTTAGGTTTGTTGCACTGCATGGGTGAATACACTTTAATTTCCGAAAAACATGCAAATCCTAAGTTGGCAACATCTGCTCTTCAAACAGGATTAAAGTATGTATTAATTCAATTTTTTGTGTACGTATATATACAGTTTTTGGTATTAGGAAATAAATAATTATTCTTTATAACCGCAGTATGTAGTGTTCTGGTCAGAGACTTATGCTACTTGTTGCTACTTTTTCTGATATGCAAAAAATAATTGAACTTGCAAAGATACCGACCGTCTCATATGTTACATATACACCTAATATCCGGATAAACACGATATCAAAAGTTTATTCACCAGGTATCAAATGATTAAAAATGTTCGTTTCTTGACCTTTTGTTTGTGAAATGAAAGCGTTTAAAAAATAAAAATGCAAACACTTTTGTGCTTTTTAATACGATATTCAGTCATTTCTATGAAGAGGAAATACAATTACAACTTGGATTTTACTTTGATCCAATAACAATGCGGGTAATTAATTGAAGTATGTATGTATTTCACTCTGCATGGAGTCATTATAACATTTCAATTTATGTGGGAATTTGTAGTTGAATGTAAGTTACATACGATAGCTAATTGGGAGTTGAGTGCATGCATAAGATCCGCTTCATTTGCATGAGAGTGCAGATAATACTTAATCAAATATTGCAAATGTTCGTTCCTTGTGTGGGCCATTTGTTGTGGCCCACACAACAGTATCATTTATTAAGTCTATATCTAACGCCGGTATAATTAATAAATAGATTGCACTTCACATGTGAATGCATGCGCATACACTTTCCAATGCTATTTGTCCGTCATGCAGTAGTATATACTACAACAAGTTTGCATGCGTGTCAATAAAAGATGTACCATATAAAGTGACAAGGAGAGAAGTAGAAAAGAGGGAGGGAAAAAATATTTCAGTTCAAAGTGGCGATTGCATCTGTCAGAGCATCAATTTGGGCGATTTGATCTAGGACGAGTAGAAGAATACTGCGATTTGCCAGTCCCAAATTTTAGTCATCTCCAGCACACGTAATCTTGACGCGTCTTAAAAGTCCCCTTAATCTTACTAAATGCCTGGTATTTTTTTAAATATACTTTTCCTATAAATGAACGAATCTGCGACGAGATAATCCGCACGCAATCCAGTCAAAAGTCGGCATCACCAAGAGGACATTCCTAGCAACATTTAACTGCGCATGCTCCTAAACATTTTACTGCGTGTTAATTTTTTCTACCACATTATTTCTAGTTTCGTGGAAACGCCTCAAGGGGCTATTCACAAACCAAGTGTATGCTTGCAAATGCAGAAATCTTCGTCGTACGTAAAAATTAAAAATTTGTTCACAATTTAAACGCATGTTAACAGAAAGAATGAAATGTAACATGCTTGAAATAAATAAAAAGCAGATTGAAAATTATTGCTATAGGACTGACTGACTATATGTACATCTCTATACCCATTTTGTGAAGATTCATTTGAGCTTTTCATGAAAAACGCCCTTTTACAGTTGCCAGGTGATTACAAAATTAAGATTTAGAGAATTTTTTCGAATCAAATGTTATGTAAACATTTTAAATTTGATCTCTACTTCCCAAATTGGGTTTTTATATCTATTGTATATGTTATTTTTATAGTCAGTCTCCAAATCTGAATCACAGCACTTAATTCAGACTCATCAGGTAAATTCAGGCACACTAAATCTTACAACTCCTGAGATTATCAATTGGTTTTAATTATTATTCGCAAAAATATCTGGCTTCTGTCACGTTTTGGTATGAGATAGCCTTTATACCTAAACTGCCCGACTTCAACTGTATAATAACACTGTGTATATGGTACATTCGGTGTATG
>WWPM01002756.1:0-18763 GCA_023279145.1 Glomeris maerens | reverse complement strand
CCACTCCTTACCCGTAACCCATGTTTCTATAAACGCAACTGCATCTATCTCTCTTATTTCCTTCCAAAAGTTTTGATCTTTATTTTTCAATCCCGCTACATTCCATGTTAATAATTTAAGTCCTGTTTACTCCTTCTGCTCAACTAGTGTTTTGCCTCCAAACCACGAATCATCTCCAGCTCACCCACCTCTTCATTCCATTTATAACTAACACCATAAACCACAAGCCTATTAAACTTAATAGAAGCATGTCTCCCTTTTTCTCGTCCCCCCTTTGCCACTTCGAATAACTTCTTTCTCTGGTTCCAAACGTTGAATCAGGAATCGTCATCTATAGATTGGTGTACCTTTCAGCATATACTTGGCTCCCAAACTCTGTCTTCCTTCTCCATCCTCACCACTATCGGCCGGTATGTCCCTTGCTTAGGATGACCCACTCTGTGTGCCCTTACAATAACCCCTTTCTCTTTCAGGCTTTCATCCAGCATAATTTCCACCTTCCTTTTTGTCACCTTTTCTTCATGGCATCTTATTGGAAAAATACATTACAGAAAATGTGATGGGTACATTGCCATATTTATAGGTTTTGTAATCCACCTTAAAAATTGGGAATGTCCATCATATACATACAGTAGAACATAGATTATCCGAACTAATTGGGACCAAGGGTGTTTTGGATATCACGAATGCACTAACAGATGAAGCATCAGCACTACGTTTTTTGGCCTGAACATCAAGTTGACGGATGCCATAACAAGATTTAAATACACCCAGCAGAAAATTTAGAACGACCCCCTATATTTTTATTGAACTCTAAAGCTACCCTCATACATCAAAAGACTACTGGTAGGTTGTCCAAAAGAACGTTTTTGGGAAAACCACGTGAAAAGGGCATCATCCAAATAGTCTCGTCCTTCGAACTTCCTTCATCGTAGTCGAGCTTGCTTGCAAAGGTCAAAACAGCGTCAGACTGTTTTCTCTGTTTTCTAAACCCCAAAATCGTTTACTGTCCTACACCTGTATAATGCTGACAGAGTTTGATCTATTTCACTTTTTTCATACGCTCCAAAATATCCGCAAAGAATGAAGTATAATTCAAAATCGAAACAAACAATTTGCTAACGAGTGACTGGCTCAATGGCACGTGGTAAGAAATGGGCTGGCTCACAACCCCTTAACAAACGACAACATACACACAGCCAACCTCACGCACTGTGCTGTGTTTTCACTCCTCTCAACCACTTCTTGCCCCACCGACCGTGCGCGTAAAAAAAATTGAGGGCTGTTTAAGTTCGGATAACCGAGGTTCTACTGTATTTCTTTTGTGGTATATCTGAAGCATTGTTTATTACAATTGTTCATCGTAGAGACCTGTCATAGATGTGTGTGTTAATCATGAATTGTGTTACGAATGTGAGGCGCTCCATCCGTCAATTTGCTTTGTATTTTTTGCAGCGAGTCAATGTCGCTTGACGTAATATTTCATAAAGTGCTAACATTATTTTTTATGGGCGATTTAATGAAATTTCATACGCCGTACTTTAAATATAAATGATGAGCAGATAATGCATTTGGTGACAAATAAAGACGTAGCTTATTTATACTTAATATATCGATCACACTAGGAGTGTGGCTTATGGCAAATGTGACGCAGGTAATGCACGCCCTGTCAATTCCTATAATGAACAATCACCGATCGATGGGTTCTGGGATGGTCGATAAAGACTAATAATCGATGGCAAAAACCATGACATCTACGCACGAAGGCAAGATGACGTACAGACCGTATCCAACAGTATTCATTTCTTCTGCTCTGTACCAACAATGAAATAATTGTAATAAGTTCACATTTCCATTATGCTCAAACACATCGAACATGTCGATTCTGCGGAAACAACTACAATGAAGCCATGGTGGAATAGTACCGTGGAGGCCAATGCTTCATCGACATCCATGGGGCCTGTGGCAGAGATGCTTAATGGTCCTTTTCAAGCGACTGTGGTATTGCTGCTTATAGTTGCTGCAGCAGTGCTGAACGGATTAATTATTGGAAATATAAGAAGTAATCGACTAATATGCAGAACACCCAGTTTTGTGCTCATTGAATATTTGTGCTTTGCGGACATTGTTGGAGCAGTGTCAACACTACCTTTCCCACTGGTTGTGGCCATAATGAGTGGTCGCTGGGAAATGGGTTCCTGCCTGTGCACAGTAAATGCAGTGCTCAATGTTGCTTTATGGCTTCAGCATTCAATATTGGTCCTAATGCTGAAGGCAGATAGGACAGCAGCATCTTGTATGCCAACTGGACGCTACCCTGTCTTCAGTATTTTTGTTATGCAAGTAAGTTTAATATACAGGAACATCAATTTTTTTAAAAAAAAGTGTACAAATAACATGTTTTATATTGCAACTACTGTAGACGCATGTTGTTCACGTGTCCAAATTTTAGGGTATCAGCTGTTCATTAGGTTTTATATTTTCACTGTTGATTGTGAGTCATAAACCTTTTGTGCCTACTAATGATACAATGATTATTTATAATGCTGATATTTAAAGGTTAACTGACAATGTTTTCTAAGGTACCCTGAAAATTTCACTGAAGAACAATCACCATAAAATAAAAATACAACTCGTCAGGGGAGTTCTATATCCAGTGGTGCCACCATATTTGACATTTGTAACTACTTTAAAAGTTATCCAAAACCTAACTTTGTAAATAAAATAGCTGGAGCCATAGTTCAAATTAGTAATCACTAGTACCACAGAGTAACTTTTAAGCGAAATGGAACATAAGAGAAGTGGAAATAAATTGAATAGTATTGGCAATTTCAAACGCAACGTGTATTTATGGGAAGATGACAGGCGGAAACAACCACGTATAATTAACTCGTCAATATAAACAATTACAAATAGACTGCATGTAATTGATAATGTTTTATTAATGCATGCCTAACACATCCTTTGAAGGGTTAAGTTATTGTTTTCAAAGCAAATAAGTGTTGCAATGCCTAATTACATTAAATCTGTTAACATTACTGTATGTATTGTGTAGGGCATTTCTCATTATAATCTTATTTAATTAATATACAACTCGCGAATCTTCTTTTAATTTGGTAATATGTGTTTGGATATTTTTTATGGTAGGTTTCGGTGATGGCATCTTGGCTGTTTTCCTTCACTTTGGGAACAGCTGTGTCATTATGTTGTGGAGCGAGTTTTACAACAGCGTTGTTATTGTGCACCCCAGCTTTACCATCGCAAGTGTATATCACAATATTTTCATTTTACTCTGTGGTAATGGCGGCTGTGCTATTGAGCTATTTAGTCATCATCTTGTATCTCAAAAAACGACGGAGACGCATACAAGTTGAAAGCAACATTCAGGTAATAAGCATACAGTATAAGCAAAAAATATATACATAGTTACATAAAGTTGAACCTAAATGTATTTGGCGAAACCATTTTTTGACTTTTTTTATTCTGAGAAACGTGCGATTTCACAGCAAAGCGTGAAATTTTTACGTTTTTCCGGACATGATAACTCACTTTTATATCCATATTAACAAGGCATATATCATATTCATAAAATGAGCCGATTCGGTACATTAGAAAAAAGTTATGGTCTAAAGAGTGTTTCACTAAATACTTGTAATACTTTTTGGTGCAACTGTATGTCAACAATGAAAAAATACAGGATAACGCTTTAGTATCTTTGAAGCCATTTGTCTACATATACAGGGTGTTGCAGAATTACAGGGACAAACTGGCAGGGTATATTCCCTGCATGAAAACAAGGCATAAAGTTCCTATAAACCCATGTCCCCAAATGCTTAGGTTTTTAAGTAGGACCTACATAAAATGTGACATCCACAATTCATGTTCCCCACACCTTTATTAGGAACGCATAATGAATTATCAATGGAAAGATGTGGAACATGAGACACACACGTAGCCCGTGTGTGACGTATCTATTGTGTATCGGCCATTTGTAAAAGCGCCATAACTGTTAGTGCTAGAAGGAGACGCCAGGGGGCATCGTGAGTCAGGCAGCGAAAAACAAGATGGCGTCCAGACATGTATCAACAACTCTTGTATTACAACAAAAAAGCTTGTTCCAGTTCCTTTCGGAACACATTATTCTGGCGACGAGGATGAGATCCAAGACATCAACAAGGCATCATATGTCACTGAGCTGAAGCGCCTAGCGGAGCATTCCAACTTTGGAAATGTGTTGGACCTAACACTTAGAGACCGACTGGTTTGAGGACTAAAAGATGAGTCAGTACAACGTCGGTTTTTGTCAGAATCGACCCTCACATTCCAAACTGCACAGACAAGGCACTCATTGCAGAAGCAGCATCGCTTCATGTACGAGAAATTCGTCGCAGTGACCAATCTGCCAGTGTTCAGAAAGTGTCCACACCACAGGAGGGTCAAACTATGTTCAGAGTTAAACAAGGGTGGAGTTCCAGCAGCTTCAGAGAGGGCGGTGGAACTGAAAATCAGCCTCGTGTCTGCAACGGCTGTGGCGGTAATCATTTACAAAGTGACTGCCGATTCATAGATGTGGAATGCCGGCGTTGCAAAAGAATTGGGCATATTGGAAAGGTATGCAGGTCGAGGGCTAAGCCTCCTACCAATCCGAAGAGATCCACTCGTCGTGAAACAGCACATCTAGTAGCCACAGAAAGGAGCAGCTCTTCAGAACCGACAGAAGACCTGTATACATTACACACCTTCCAGACAAAGAATAGAAATCGACCGAACTTGCAAGCAGCCGTCACTATCAATGGTCAAAAGACTACCATGGAGGTAGATGCAGGCGCTAAAGTAACCATTTGTGACGTGTCTACTCTCCGTCGACTGTACCCTGACAGACTGCCTGTCATCTACGAGTCGCCATTGAAGTTACAAGACTACAACAAAATGCCTGTGCTAATTGAAGGTCAGTGTGATGTGTTGGTGCGTTACGGATCATTCAAGGGATACCTGCCTTTCTTGATCACTCAGCAGACGCGTCAAAGTCTTCTCGGCATCAATTCGTTCTAACCACTAGGAATCGAGGTCGTGGGTGTTCACCAAGGATCAGGAAACATCATCGAGTCAGTGGTGGCTGAATTTTCGGAGGTCTTCAGTGATACGCTGGGAACATTCGAGGGTGAACCAGTTAAGTTATTCCTTGACCCTAATGTGAAGCCGATTCATCTCAAGGCAAGACCACTACCATTTGCACTGCACAAAAAGGTGGAAGCAGAAATCGATCGACTGGTCAAAGAGAAGGTCCTCGAGCCGGCTGTTCACACCAAAAGGGCCACTCCAGTCGTCCCTGTATTGAAACCCAACAGGAACATACGCTTGCGTGGGGACTATAAGTGTACTGTCAACAAGGCGCTCAGCAAAGATCCGTATCCGATTCCAGCTGTAAACCAAATCCTTGAAGAATTATCAAGAGGCAGATATTTTGCAAAACTGGACATGTCCCAGGTGTACTTACAATTTATAGTAGCCGAGCAATCTGCCAAGGCTCAGACTCTGATCACACACAAGGGAGCATTCCATTGCCACCATCTCCAATTTGGCATTGCGACCGCTCCCGGGATATTCCAACGTTTCGTCGAAGCCTTGGTTGCTGGCATTCCGGGGGTATTTCCAAATTTTGATGATATCCTTCTGGTTGGTGCAACCCTCCAGGAACATGCTGACAGGCTAATGGCCATTCTGCAATGCTTCAATAATGCGGGCATCAGAGGAAAACGCTCTAAGTGCATCCTTGAAACTACAAGCGTAGAGTTCCTCGGGTATCGCATAAGTGCTGAAGGCGTCCATCCAACTTGGATAAGGTGGATAAGGTTCAATCTATCCATGACGCTCCGACGCCCAAAACGAGAGAAGAATTACAAGCATATCTGGGTCTGCTTAATTTCTACAATGTATTTCTGCAGAATACAGCTACAGTGGCTGAACCACTTCATCGCTTACTTGACAAGAATGCTACGTGGGCATGGGCCCAGTGCCACGTGAAAGCATTTAGGCAAACTAAGACCCTGCTTTCAAATGACACCCTATTGGCTCATTTTGATAAAAACGACCCATAGTCCTCACATGCGACGCCTCGCCCTATGGCTTGGATGCGGTTTTGAGTTATTCGTCCAGCGAATCTCTGGGCACTCCTATTGCCTTCTACTCAAGGACAATGAATGACACGGAACGCCGTGTTTGCTTAAACGGACCGAGAGGCCCTTGCCATCATTCAATCTGTGAAGAAATTTCACAACTACCTCTATGGCCATCCCTTCACTATTGAGACCGATCATAAGCCTCTATTACGTCTTCTAGCTGCAAATAAAGATACGCCCTCTATGATATCACCTCGAATGTACAGGTGGGCTCTACTGCTGTCGTCGTATGACTCTGCAACCTTGTCTATAAACCAGGCAAGTCCATTGCACATGCCGACGAATTAAGTCGCCTCCCACTGCCCGTGTGGCTGCCGGGGCCTCCCGTTCCTCTCAAGGTTTTACTGCTGGAAGCGCTCTCCAAACCTCCTATGTCCGCTGACGACATTGCTGCTGCAACGGCAAGAGATCCACTTCTTTCATGTGTTCTTAACTGGGTATGGCGGGGGTGGCCTCTTGACACAGAAGGTGAGGAATATTTACCTTTTGTGTGCCGCCAGCACGAGCTCTCTGCCCATAGGGGGTGTTTGCTGTGAGGATGGCGTGTAGTCATTCCTCTCTCCACACGTGAACGCATCCTTCACAAGCTCCACGAGTCTCACCAAGGCAATGTACGTACTAAAGCCCTCGCGCAAAGCTACGTGTGGTGGCCAAGAATGGATAAGCAGATTGAAGACATTGTGAATACTTGCGAAACATGCCAGCAGACGCGCCACGTGCCACCCCAAAGTGCTCCATCTGTGTAGCCCTGCGCTCGCTCTCCATGGTCGCGCCTGCACATTGACCACGCAGGTCTATTCCAAGGAGATGTGTTTCTCCTGATAGTGGATTCCTACTCCAAATGGTTGGAGGTGGTGCAAGTGAAATCAACGGATTCGGGTTCAGCTATTTGTACACTACGTTCAGTTTTTGCTACCCACGGCTTACCCGATACCATAGTGTCAGACAACGGCTCGTGTTTTACCTCAAGTGACTTTCAACATTTCATGTCTGTGAACGGCATATGCCATTTAACTTCCCCACCGGCTACCCGTGCTCCAACGGTCAGGTAGAGCGCATGGTCCAGTCAGCCAAACGCACTACGATGGATCATAACCGTTTCGTGAGAAGTGCGTCTCGCCTCTTACCTATTTTCACAACACTCTACGCCTGGCTCTACTACCAATACCTCGCCTGCCGAGCTTTTAATGAATCATCGCGCAAAAACATGCTTGGACCACCTCCACCCTGATTTCGCTACAGCTATGGCCAATCAGCAGGCAGACCGGGCTCGGGGTCCAAATCAATCGCGGTTTTTTTACTTATCCGATCCAATCTATGCATTGGAAATTGGTCAGACGAAGAAATGGATTCCAGCTATCATAGTCAAGGTGAATGGCCGTGTCATGTATACCGTGAAGACGACAGAGCGATTAGTTTGGCGACGTCACGTAAACTAGTTGCGGAAACGTTACGCGTCTATCATCAATAGAGAGATAAAGGTGCACGTAACGTGTGCGTGTGTGACGTCATTTTTGACGTCATATCAAGCCACGCCAATCGTCGCGTACGTTGTGTGAACCGTGCTAAAGCTCCACGGTGCACACAGAACGCGATTGGCAAAGCATCATGGGAAGCCACGCCCCGACCAGCACATCGTGCAAGCAAATCTTGCATTCGCCGAAACGTAAATAAAATGTTTTAACTGACTTCTCTAGTTTTCAATAAATAGTGATAAGTATTCTAGTGGTTTCGAACTCAATAACATGCATTCTACTATATAATTAGCATCGTTTTCGCAATTAAAATCAACCACGTAGGTGGCAACGTGAAATAGCCTGCATTCACGTTGAAAACGCTGTGTTTTTCCGTGAAGAGGCGAACGAGTTACGTCACGGACACGTCACACACGGGCTACGTCGGCTACGTGTGCGTCTCACGTTCCACGCGAAGCGAGCGGCGTCACGCTGACGTCACTCGCTCCTTATGACGTCACACACGCACACGTTACGTGCACCTTTATCTCTCTAATGAAGAATCTTCACCTACCATTACATATCAGGCAACAGCCGAGCCTGGGCCATCGTCTGGCAACAAGCAAGTCGACATTTGAGCAGGAGATACTCACAACTACGTACCCGCCCGAACCGGCCATGCCAGCGCGTTCGCCAAGGCCGTTGCGTACAGCCTCCGCACCAGTTTGGATGCAAGATCATATTTCTATATAATTTGAATTCTGTACTCCGTTCAACGTTTGTTTCTTTTACAATGTTATTCTTATTTTGGTTTGGGTTAAGAGTTGTCCCTTCTAGGGTGGAGGATTATTGTGTATCGGCCATTTGTAAAAGCGCCATAACTGTTAGTGCTAGAAGGAGACGCCAAGGGGCGTCGTGAGTCAGGCAGCGAGAAACAAGATGGTGTCCAGACATGTATCAACAACTCTTGTTTACAACAATAAAAGCTTGTTCAAGTTCCTTTCGGAACACATTAGTATCCGTGACATCACTTGTTCGCCTCTTCACGTGAAAACACTGCAGTTTCAACGTGTACGCAGGCGATTACACGTTGACACCTGCATGGTTCATTTTAATCGCATAAAACGAGCTAATTATATAATACAATGCTTGCTATGGGATTCGAAATCAATGTAATAATTATATCAGTATTTATTTACAACTATAAAATCTTCTAATACATTTTATTTACGTTTGCCGCTCTTGCCTTCAGCTAGGTAGGCTTCCCATGATGCCGTGCGATTCTGGAAATGTTTTAGTGAAAGCGTTGTAGTTATCTCAAGTTCTGTCCATACCGTGCTACTTTAGCGCAATCTGCATGCAATTGACACATCTTGCAATGACGTCAAAATGATGTCACAGAATCGGTCAACCGGAAGTCGGTCAAAAAAATACAAATACGAGGGAATCAGTTATGATCATCGACTGTACATTTAATTAAACAAACGGGAAAAATACAGGAGTGTACATACAGGGGCTTAATACAGGATATTGTACAAGCTAGGGTGTATAATTGCCTTGTACAACTGAGCGTGCGCTGGATCATTTTCACTGTTTCAACCAACTTTTCAATACATATTTAAAAAACGACGATAGTGAGACCGTGAAAGTCTAGGCAAAAATGGTGAGGGCCGGTTGTATTTGTCGATACACCACTAGAGGGTGTCACTGGCCGTTCTCTCATAAGTAGGCAAAAGAAATTAAAGGTCGTCGATCACTACTCATAGTATTCGTTTTCTTGTTTGTTTCCTGGTTTTTGTTTTTCTTTGTTCTTTTGCACTGCAAACTTTGTTTGTTTAATGTAATGTCGGAATTATATCTGTTTTGTTCATGCAACAGGGTCTGAATCTCAAAAGATATCAATACTATAGGATTTGGCACAGTTGATGAATACAGTGGACTTTGGGCTACGAACTTGATTCGTTCCAGAACTCGCGTCGTAACCTGAAACGTCCGTAACCCGAAGCATTGAAATAGGGACGATCCGTTCTAAGATGAAAAATTCGTTCCTATTCATTAAATCCTGTCGTTTACCTGACAAATGCTCAGCAATAAGTTTGGCTGATGCAACAGCAAGAAATCCCTAAGAGAAGTAAGGGCACTAAAGGAAAGAGGGCGCCACAAATACGTGTGCTTCACGTATTATTATATAATAAAGAGAAAGAAAAATAACAAAATAATTTGTAACTTAATTTAAAAATCATTTTACCTATAAAACGATCATAAGAAATTTGTCACTTTTTTTGCGATTCTGAACCATTTGTTTCAGGAGTTTCTTGTTACTGTTTTTGGTAACCGCGCAGACTGGGAATTGCTATATGTACACTAAGAATCATAAGGGGAAGTTGTTGCTTCCTAGACTAATGCTGCGATGTTGGCAATGCGTGACCTTTGCATGTAATGTACGAGATTGTTTGTCTCCAATGTGCAACTTTTCTCTCACCGATTTTATGAAGCTTTTCCTGCTTCGCAAATTTTAGCAAATATGCTGGCCATAAAAAAAGCTCTATATTATTTCCACGATTAGGAAAGTAAACACAGCCGGCTAAATGTCACTTGTAAAATGCATTATTATTCATTGCAGGTTCACGAATTCAGACGTCACGAACAGAGCGCATGCGCATCTCTAACTGTCACAGTGACCCACGTGATCCTGTATGTACCAACAATGGTTGTGCTGGGAATGCCACAGCTTCATGTGCCACCTTCAATTTTGGCCTTATTCGGAGTAATATTCTACGCAGACTACATCCTTCAACCCATCATCCTCTTAGTAACCAGCAACCGCATGCGCCACGAGATAATAAATTCAATTCGAACATTTTTTCAAATCAAATTAGAGTCCTAGTGTAGTAAATGACAGCTCTATAACCTTTCCAAGGGAGGGTTGAAAGCTTGACGAAATTTGGAATCGCAGCAGCTGCATCTATTGTTATAGTTTTAAGGGCCAAGTCAGAGTGACCTGGTTTTGCATCCGATCCTCATGAAATCCGGGATCTGCAATCCAATTTTGAATTACATTACCATCCCGTAGTGTAGTAGGGAATTCATTTAAGTTTTTCTTGTAACTTCAGCCGTAACTTTCCCAATAATAGAGAGATAAAGGTTCACGGAACGTGAACGCGTGAGGAGCGTGTGACGTCAGCGTGACGCCGCTCGCGTCGCGTGGAACGTGAGACGCTCACGTAGCCCGTGTGCGACGTGTCCGTGACGTCACTCGTTCGCCTCTTCACGGAAAAACACAGCGGTTTCAACGTGAATGCAGGCGATTTCACGTTGCCACCTACGTGGTTGATTTTAATCGCTTAAACTAAGCTAATTATACAATAGAATGCATGTTATTTGGTTCGAAACCAATAGAATAATTATCGCTATTTATTTAAAACTAGAGAAGTCCGTTAAAACATTTTATTTACGTTTCGGCGAATGCCAGATTTGCTTGCACGATGCGCTGGTCGGGGCGTGGCTTCCCATGATGCTTTGCCAATCTGCAAAGCTTTTGGTGAAAGCGTCGTTAGTTCACGGTCTGTGTGCACCGTGGGACTTTTGCACGGTTCACACATCGTACGCGACGATTGGCGCGGCTTGCTATGACGTCAAAAATAACGCCGCACACGTACACGTTCCGTGTACCATTATCTCTCTAATATATGTACAGTAAAACCTGTAAATTTGAGCACCTGGAAAGACTGAGCACTCGCCCAAAATGAGCACTTTTTTAATGTCCCGGACGAGTCCCATAGACTTTACATTGCAAGACACCTGTATAGAGTGAGCACCTGTCTACTGTGATCAGTAAGCACCCCTGATTGATCCCAGCGACCGATATACCTGTGTAGAATGAGCAGAAACGCTTGTTTTTTGCCGTCTTGTCAGCAGCGCGACGTGTAATTGAGTTGCGAAGTTAGTTGTTTTTGATTTAATACATTGTCAGTGGTGAAAATGTCTATGCAAAAATACATTGGGCTAACTTTGGAAGAAAAGAAAGAGGTTCTGGATCTTATGGACAATGGAATGAGTAAAGAAAATTGGCAGCTCGCTTTGGTGTTTCGAATCGATCACCGATTATTTTTCTTTAGTGTAGTAGAGTACATATTATGCCGTTATTATGCCAGATGTATAGTGCATGCTGTTTGTGATTAAGCCACATGTTTTAAGTGGAACCTGGATAGACTGATCACCTGTCTAATTTGAGCAATTTGTTCTTGTCCCGCACGTGCTCACATTACACAGGTTTTACTGTATATGTAAAAATCCGTTCCAGGGCGCATTAGAAAGAGAAAAACGCACTGCAAAACCTTTGCCTATAAATTTATTCAAATGATTGCAGCACAGAATTTACTGTGACGCAAAAAAGGCGGAATTGAATTAATGATGTACTGCAATCTTTGAAATAAACTTTCAACGAAAGTGTTCGCCGTATTTTGCTCTTTCTAACGCGCCCTAGAACAAGTTTTTAAATAAAATATTGTGGGAGTTGTGGTTGCAAATATGATAAAAAATGGGGGAGGATAAACCCACTTAGCGAATTTCCTCCTGCAGCAGCCATTCAACATAGCTTATATTTTTCAGTAGTGGCAGACCAGGCAGGTCTGCAAAATAACTGAAACCCTCCAAAAATCGACAACATTTGGGAAATTGGAAATTGCGAATTTCAAGTACATCCCGTTGAATATATATTGTAAATAAATGTCCTTTTTGTTATATTAGGCCCCATGTTGTTAATTAATAGATTCCCGTCCCCGCGTGCACCGGTTTTCTTCAAGCAAAATAAAATTTTTATTCATCAAAATACGACTGAAAAAGCAACAACTCTACTCTGTGTTCGCATCAACACACAAAAACGCGAGTCAGATCGTTTTATAGGCAAAACTATTGGAGATTTCGTGATGATGATCAGGGCTAGGGCTTCAGGACGAGGTTTCAGCGTCACTTCGCGTTCAAATTAATTGCGATTTAGAATAAAAAATAAAAATAAAAACCGCGCGCGCGCATCCATTTTTGTCGAACGAAGGTTGCCCTTGTGCTAACCTTCCAAAAAGGATTAGTAGACAAAAGCATCGCCAATTATTATATTTCGAATCACTTAGGATACCCGTTCGTATGAGGTGGTAGATTCATATTCTTCCAAAGTGCTATGAAATTAATAGTGTGCAAACGAAATACAAATTTAGGGCATGAAAATACCTATCACATATATACAGGGTCTTTCTTTTAAAAGACACAACAATGGACAACGAGATTTGCCCAGTTTGCAGTTTTCCCAACATGGCACCACTGCGTTTCTATTGATGAATTACGTTACCGCATAATTGCCAAATGTCGCCGAATTACACCTGACACTCTTACAAATGTCCGAGCAGCTTTTGCAGACCGGCTGTACCACTGTTTGACGAATAACGGCGGCCACTTTGAACAGGAACTCGTCTAACATTGCATGTGATTCATTTAGGCTAGAGAAATTTCTTTCCATGTTGTTTCACCTCTAGAAAACAGTGTTCATCACTTCCACTCGCGGAATGAAGGCCACTCGCATGCCATTATTACGTGGGCAATAAAATACAATAATATTCCCCCCCATTTTCTAACGATAATTTGTTCAATTGCAATTGCGCGTGCGGGGGTCATGTTGGGAAAACTGCAAACTGGGCAAATCTCGTTGACCATTGTTGCGTCTTAAAAGAAAGACCCTGTATAATTCATCGTTTGTAAACCAAGAGCAACGTCTGTAAATTCTTTAAAACATTTTCTGACTTTCAATCTCTTTTGCTCTTCAAACTACAAACCAGGAAGTAAAGATTCAGTATGTGCACATTTGATGCAGCGTTTCTGAAACTGTGGACCGGGACCCCTGGGAGGGGGGTCTCGATCTGCCAATCTTCCAAGGGGTCTCAAAACCATTTCATGCAACTTCATAATTACGTGTGTATTATAATTTTAGTGGAATAGATCATGAAAATTTTATCGGCATAGTATAGGATTCCACATTGCAATTATCTTTTAAGCAGCTTCAACTTGCTGATTTTTGGTGCGCTGTCAAAGATGAATATCCAACCTTATATGAAAACGCCCCTAACAAAAAGTGTTGGCTGTCACATGCATGTCACATGCATGCCACATGCCTGCAAGGCTGCAAGTGAAACATTCACAGCTTTATTGCAGACCTGCACATTGCAGCTATGTGGCATGCATGTGACAGCCAATTAAAGCGGCAAGTGAAACATTCACAGCTTTATTGCAGACCTGCGACAGCTTTAAAAAAATTTTGTTAGGGCTATTAAGATTTTACTAGCTCACTTTTCCAACCACATATCTAATGTGAGTTTGCATTTTCTATGTATGCTTCGATTAAAACAAAATATCGCAACAAATTGAATACAGAAGCAGATATGGGAATTCAGTTATCATCAAATACCTAAAGCAGATTTCAATGGTATTTGCAAAAATTTTAATTATCATAATCAAAACCACTAACTTTGTTTTGGCATGCATTCATTTTCTTGCAGATGTTTTACGATTATATTGCACAATTGTTGACAATTTTATTTCAATAAACAATGATAAATATTCTCAAATTCTTCAGTTTTATTATTTTGTAATGAATTAGTACCAAAATATACAGGGTGTTATTAAATTCATGGCCCATACTGACAGGGTATCTTCCCTGCATGAACGCATAATGAATGATCAATGGAAAGATTTGGGGAGCATGAATTATGGATGTCACATTTTATGCAGGCCCTACTTAAAAACCTAAGCGTTTGGGGACATAGGTTTATTGGAACTTGATGTCTTGTTTTCATGCAGCGAAGATACCCTGCCAGTATTGACCATGAATTTAAAAACACCCTGCATAAGTTGTTTAGATGCTGCGTATTTCAAAAATCAAAAATAACCATAAATCAATATTTTAAAGTGATTTGTGGAAAAATAAGTTCTGGAAATGCTGCCTGGATACATTGTATTTTGTAATCACATGTTATTAAGAGAAAAAAAAAACTGTGAAAAAAGTAGGTCAAGCCGGTGTTGCAGCAGCCAAGAGTGGTTTGGGGCTTACCAGCAGGCAAGTCAGTCTTCTCTACTTAAAAGCTGTACTTAATTGGTTGATTTAAAAAAAAAGTGAAAATAAATTGTAAGTCCTTGCAGTACGAAAAGCTGGAGGGTCCATGACTAACGGTTCTTCGACCTGCGTCTCATGATTGCGCCAGTAACTTGCATCCCATTTGTTCCTGGGGGAACCGTGGCCCACATATTCGTCATAGTCAGAGGGCATAATGGCATGTCAGAAGAATGTTCTTCTTTCAGGTACAAAACACATGACCCTTACCTATTTCCCCTTGGGTTTTTTTCTGGAATTGCATCCTAAATGTCTTGGGGCTATCAGACCACATCTCTTCATCTTCATTCCTTTTACACTTTATCCAACTCGACATCACGGTCAATAAATATATTCGAAAGTAAACATTACATTTATACTGTTTGCACGAAAATCTCTTTTGTAAATGCAGTACTGTTACTGCTTTCAGATTGCTAATATGCAGGCATGAACTTCTGTACCAAAAGTTCCAGGACGGATTTAAAGGTGAACTGACAAGATTTTCTAAGGTGCCCTGAAAATTAAACTGAAGAACAATCACCAAAAAAAATAAAAATTGAAATTAAGTGGATATTAAAAAAAATTATTATGAAGTAAAGCTCAGAAATTCTGAGGGGATGACGTCACTCCCTCCTTTGTGATGTGTTGTTGTAAAGGACGGGGACCAAATGCTAGCAAGCGTTAAACTTATTATCTATAAGTGAGCGGCCATCTTTAATTGTCTCAGGTGCAATTGAAAAGTGCTAAAGGGTTGGTTGGTCTTCACTACTTAGCTTATTTGGTATCTCTGTGACCGGTCTGTGACCCCATCTTAAAAGTATAGGAAAATAGGAAGACGTAAACTGTAATATCTAAAGTAATAATTTTTTAAATTTCCCAATGAATTGTAGTTTTATTTTGTTTTTGATTGTTCTTTAGTGTACAATTTTCAGGGTGCCTTAGAAAAGCTTGTCAGTTCACCTTTAATTGCACCGTTAGTTGTAGCACAAAAGAATTCCTGTAAAGAGCATTGGAAACCTTGATATCTCCTGAGTAACTTATTGTTTACTGTTTGTTGATATGTTCTTTAGTTAAAAAAGTATGAGTTAATTGTGGAAAATTCATCCTATACCTAAATTTTGGTTCCAAGACGTAGTAACACACCATGCTCTTGTGCATGACATAGTAGCAAACTATGATCGAAATACATTGACATTACATGTGCTTCGGCTAGATCAATTTGCCTCATCAGATGTCAGAACCCTTATTAATTGAAGACAATTAATTTTTAGATACCAGCTTGAGTCGAGATTTGAATCAGAGCATCCTTGACAGAATCGACCCTAACAAAAATTTTTTAAAGCTGTCACAGGTCTGCAATAAAGCTGTGAATGTTTCACTTGCAGCCTTGCAGGCATGTGGCATGCATGTGACATGCATGTGACAGCCAACAATTTTTGTTAGGGAAGTATCCCAGTCAACTCAACCTAGCCGAAACACGAGTAATGTCAATGCATTTCGATCATAGTTTGTTACTATGTCATGCACAAGAGCGTGGTGTGTTACTACTACGTCTTGGAACAAAAAATTGGGCATAGGATGAATTTTCCACAATTAACATTGTTGTTGTTGTGTGAAATTCTGTTTCAAAGCAATATAAAACGGTTATACGGAAAAATTTGAAATGTTGAAAACTGTTTTTGGCGAACATTGAGAGTGGCGTCAATTCAACTGACCAAGGTTATCGTCACAAATGTGTTTCGAAGATGCAATGGCAACCTGCTCACAGTGTATGCAGTTAACACTTACGCAAATTAAAGTAGGCTAAACCGGCTAGACATGCATATGGGAAAACTGGGATAACGGTATTATGTGCACGGGAGTGTGAAGAAACAAGTTTTTCAAGAAGTGTCGACATAGAATTGTGTATGGGCAGGATGAGAGTTTAAATAATTATTTATTATGGTGACGATAAATCTTGTGCTCATAAGCTTGAAGAAGAAATGAAGTAGAAATAACATTGTTGAAGTATTAGTCAGATTCGGTGAGCTTTCTTTGATTACTTAGATTATCTTGGTCTTAATTTGGTGTAATTTTTTAGTAACCTGGTATACTAGCCCTGAAGATGATTCCGTAGCAGATTTGAAATTAACCAGTGGGCGATTGATTAAAAGGAATACTGTTAAGATATTTCTATACTTTCTTCTTCAAGGTTATGAGCACAGGGTTTCTCGTCGTTATAATAAATATACAAACTCGTATTTGGTTCCAAAAGAAGAATATTGCTTATAATTTGTAGCGAAATAATATAAGTCTGTAATTTTTTATAAAATGTTTTGGGATTATTTAAAAAAAGCTAAGAAGCTGACAATGAATTATACGAGGGAATTTCAAAAATTCTCCCAAGGTACACAAAACTAAAAAAAATTGTTAGGTGTTTAGGTAGAAATGTAGATATCCTGCAAGCTACTTTTTCCCCGTGTGTACAACATTTTTTATGCATATTCATACGCTATCGAAAAATATGGTAGCTTTCAAGGCGCAGAACAGAAAATGTTTTTAGTACAAAATATGTTTGTAATGAAGCAATTGGGAAATGGATCACTAGTCCAGCAGTCTAGTACAAGTCTAATACTGAACTAGCTACCACAATAATAATAATAATATACTTTCGTGAGGAAAGATCAGAAGCAAACAACGGCACATAAGCAAAAGATAAAGTAAAAACAGGTTATATAAGTAGAAACATAAAAGTACGTGATAAAAGATATTCATGCAGCAAAATGCCTCAACTGAAAATGAACCACGTATGTGTAACTTGTTTGACAAAACCTAATAATGCTTGTATTTCTGAGGATTGCATATGTGAACACAATGAGCACAGCAATCAAAATTCTTTGCAGACAATACGAAATTGTAGTTGAATGAAAAGATTGGGAAAATACTTGGTAGCGAGAGCTGAGAAAATTTGCGCGCTGCTGAAATCTGTCTCTTTGAACCTAAGCAATCATTTTAATCTTTGAACATTCCCAAATACAAAAACAAAACTTCAACAAAGACGACAACAGTATCGGAATTGGAGGTGCTGGGTATCGATCCCAGTGCCTCTCGCATGCTAAGCGAGCGCTCTACCATTTGAGCTACACCCCCTAACCTTCCGACATAACGCAAGCTACAGTTCCAATACTTAAATGATAAAAATTCAAAACAATACATTCTAAGTTTTGGTATTGAAAGAAAGTGGAAGGGTTTCAAGTTGACAGTTAAGTTCGTAAAATCTGGGGAAAAAACAAGGAAAAGGCTCCAGCTGTAATTAAAGATTATTTCACAGTTGTAATGAATTGAGCAAAATAGATGCAATATAACATAATGCAGGTTTGTAAATCGAAAATGAGTAGCCTATTTATAAAAATATTTGCAATGACGGCTACAATAAGCAGTTTTTAAATGAACAAACTAACTTTGCCAACTAATAAATGAAATTAAGCCCTTTTATTGAAATGTCTTCAATGTTGCTGTATGCGGGAATATAAAGACACCAACATGCATAAATGATGCAACTGGTAAGTGTCTCGTTTCGGAAGTATTTAGTCAGTTGTGTGAAATAATTTGCTGATATCTCCAACGAGAATTTTCTCAGTCATTTTACAAAAAATGGGTACCTAATATTGCAGAAAAAATTTACTTTTCATCTGTCATACCTATTATGCCAATTTGAGGAACTTATTTTAGCAGTAATAAATTGTACCTGCATCACAGTAGTATACGTTTGATATTTGACGAAGTGTAGAGGATAAATTTGGGTTGACTGGGCCACTTCCTCATTCAAATATTTATCAAATTAAATCGATGTTAAAATCGTGACAAATTTTATTTGAGTAAATAAAAATCAAATTGGTAAAATATTTTGGTATCAAAACACATTTATGAGTTTATTTTCACTATAATTGTAAACTTTGTTTTCGGAATTTGTGGCCTCCGTGGCGCAATGGGTTAGCGCGTTCGGCTGTTAACCG
>WWPM01002755.1:0-10188 GCA_023279145.1 Glomeris maerens | reverse complement strand
TTAAAGAGATGTGGTATTGTCACAAGTTGCATCCCTTTCTCAAGTTACAAAGTTTACAGCTGTAAGGGTCAAATTATTCCTTCAAAACATGCAATATACACAACCAAGTATTGCAAATAAAAAAATGTTTGCTGTATGTACTTCTCCAACACTGTTCAAATCGGCCATAATTCTGCTGAGGTCATTTGCATTTTCATTGCTCATCTTGCTGAGCTAAACTTGTTATTTAAGGCCCTGACAAATGTATTTGAAATATATGTAACACACTGGCAAATATTTTGATAGCATAAATTTTATAAAACCATATACAATAATTATAATTCCTACTCGTTTTGCGGCAGTTGGCGTTTTGAACGCTTCATGATTCCAGCTTGTTTATTTGACTCAATCGTTACTTTGTCTGCTGCTCTTTCCAATTCTGCTACATTATCTGTATGTGTATGAAATTTTTACAATTATTTAATATGTTAGATGCATTACTCCTAATATCCTACATTCATTTGTAATTTCTTTTGCACCAAAATAATTAAGTTTTACTTAGTTGTTATAAATGTGAAAATTGAAAAACCCAGTAAATATTGATATTTATAAAACTTGGGAAATTTATAACAAAAATTGTTAATAAATATTTGGAATTTTGTATTGGGCTTGTAAAACTATGACAGGGTAACAAATGTGTAATTTTGTTGAATAACATTGAAAAATCCTTTTGCTTTAGCATTGGAAATGTCATATTCATTATAACATGTATCTGAACATATATTTTCTATACAATATATAAAATAGAGATTAACCTAATTATATATATTTTTCTAAATATTTCGTATGGAATCTAAAATTTAGGAAATATTTTATTAGCACTCCGTTTATTTTTTCCTATTGTTTGTGCAATTTCCGTTATTTTTCCATGGCAGTTAATCTGCTTCTAGACCCACAATCTTCAGCATTCAACACAACTATATGAACAATTTATAACCAGAATATAATTTATTATGTTTTCTAGGTCTATTTACACAATTTGTTTTTAATATTTACTGTAATTTGTTCACTCAACGGATATGGAAATTATTTGTGCCTCAAGGGCCTAGCTGCTTTCGACCAGAAGATGCTTTCCATGATACAAGGCTAATAGACCCTATTTCTTGTAAAGTAAATAGATCGCTGGTTTCCACAATGCTAGTACAACCCCCGGCCAAAAGTATTCGACCACCGCTGGAAAACTGTGATTGCGCCAGCGTTATGAGTTGTTAATGATGACACAGATTTGCTATAGATTTTCTTTATTTACCACTGGTTTCAGCATGGTTCAGGGAATGGAAACCGGGAAAACAACAGGATTGAAATCAGTGGCATTGTTATTGAATAAATTAAACACAAAATGCACACCTGGCCATAAGTATTAGACCAGGTGAAATGCAGGCCAAAAGTATTAGACCAGTACATCTAAAATCGTGTTGGTCCACCCTTGGCTGCTATTACGGCTTCAACACGTTTCGGCATTTGGTGGACAAGGTGTCTACATTCTTCTGGAGTGATGTCCTTCCAACATTGGACAATGGCTGCCTTCAAATGATCTTTATTGTGTGGCCGGAGTTTGGCGATTTTTTTTCTTCAGCAGTAACCACAGATTCTCAATTGGGTTGAGATCAGGACTGTTTGCAGGCCACTCCATGCTAACAATATTTTTCTCCAGCAGCCATTGGGTAACGCGTTTACATTTATGACATGGAGCGTTGTCATGTTGGAAAGTGAACGGTTTGTCCGGAAACATATCATCAACACTGGGTAGTAAAAAGTTCTCCAATATTTCCTCGTAGACCTCATCGTTAACCGTGCACTTGCAAATGCACAATTTACCAACGCCAAATGTTGACATGCATCCCCAAATCATGATTCCTAAAGGGAACTTCACAGTGGATTGAAGGCATGCGGGGTTGAACGCTTCCTCGGGACGTCTCCAAACTTTAGTTCCGATGTTGTCACCGTAGCCTAAACAAATGCGGCTCTCATCTGAAAACATAATCGCGTCCCATTGGTCTTGGGTCCACATCTTGTGTGCTTTAGCCCATTGCAGCCGTAGCTTCGCATGCCGAGGAGTAATGAATGGCTTCTTCTTAGCCCTGCATGACTTGTAGCCCATGGAATTCAACCGTCTGGCAACTGTTCGTCTGGAGGCATGGATGCCATATTCCTGCCATTGTCCTGCTAAACCATTTGCACTACTATGTCGCCCTTTTTTGCCTAATGATGCAAGGGCACGATCATCTCGACGAGTTGACAATCTCGGCCTACCAGATCGTTTGTCCGGTTGAAGTTGTCCAGTCTGTCGAAACTTTGCAATTGTATACTGCACTGCACTCTTGCTGATGAGTAACTGTTCAGCAATATTTCTTTGTGAACAGTTTTTGTGGAACAGTTCAATAATTTTTTCCTTTAACATGATAGGGATCTCTTTCTTTCGGGCCATGTTTCTGGGTCCAGAGCACCTAAGTAGTGAGGATTGTTACTGTCAACTGGTACTTATAGTCCAGAAGTATGCAAATGACATCTGCAAATAATGCATGTGACCATTGCGCTTCACCCAGAGTACATGGCAAAGTCCATGGTCTAATACTTTTGGCCTGCATTTCACCTGGTCTAATACTTATGACCAGGGGTGAAGTTCGCGTTTAATTTATTCAATAACAATGCCATTGATTTCGATCCTTTTTTTCCCCGTTTTCCATTCCCTGAACCATGCTGAAACCAGAGGTAAATAAAGAAAATCTATAGCAAATCTGTGTCATCATTAAAAACTCATAACGCTAGAGCAATCACCGTTTTCCAGAGGTGGTCGAAAACCTTTGGCCGCGGGTTGTAGATTCTTCTTTCAACCAGTATACCAAAGATTTTGCGATATTGAATATTCAACAAGCACCTTTATATTCAAACGCTTTGGTAGCAACACCTGCATAGGAATGCAATGAAATGACAGTGTTGCCTATTTCTCATATATGGTGTTGCCTATTATTCCCTTATACGCTGTGACCAATCAACTTCCATATATGGTGTGGGTAATCAACTCCCATATATGGTGTTGTCGGATGAATTTCCAAGAATATACATTGCATGTTGACATTGACCTTGTGTCACAAATGCAGATTGCAGAGAAACTAATTGAAACTTTTGGTATCAACAAATTTTCAATGTGGATTGGACATTTCTCATGTAGATACACATTACATTTCTTGACATTTTTATAAAATAAACTGAATAGTGTTATTATCCTAAGTAATTTTACAATAGTTGTCAATTGGTAAAATTTTGTGATCCATTTGAGGGGACATCCAGGTCAACAATGTGGAGATACTATATGCGAACGGATATGTTTCTGCATAATTACAATAACAATTCCTTGCATAAAGATTCACGTGTTAATTTAATTTAACAGCAGTTCTTTTGAAAAGTTTATTAATATATTGTGTAATTTGTCTCGCAATATATTTTTTTTTTAAATCCATAGTTTTCAATTGCAGTTTAACAAACATAGAAGCAAGACTCATATATTTTTACATATTTAAATTTCATAAGATTTCCAACAATGCAATTTGCATGGTTCTGGCAAATCTGCAGAATTCTGCAAACAACAGTTTTCGTATAGCTGCCGTATGCATGAATTTCATTAGCTTGCTGAGCGCTGCAAGCTGCAGTTAAATAAACCTGCAAGTTTCATAGTAGCAATACTAGGTCATGTCAATCATGCAAACTGCAGTTCTCAATTGCTGCAAATTGCATGGATTTCAAAAATCTCCAGAAGGCTGTTACTTGCAGCCTTCAGAAGATGCAAGATGCATGGCTGCATAATAACTACAGAAAACGTGCAACTATTAAAGTGTTGCAGCACTGCATTTGTGCAGCTTTGCATACTTCCCTCATACTTAATTCTGTGTTGCAGACTTCTGGCAGCTATGGCGCATAAAGAAATTTCTGTAAGGGTCTGATCAGAATAATACTATTAGAGGCACACAAAAATCTCAAATCAGCCAGCCTCGAATGGCTGAATTTCGACTAAAATGCAGATGAATCGCAAGTACCACAAACATATCTATTATATCTAAACCTAATTCTGGTCTAATCTATAGACTATACGCGGATTCTTCTTTTCTTTAAAGCGCTCCACGATTTAACCAACTTTGCAAAGTTGATGCTGTCGGTAAGATCTCTCTGTGTTCTGATCAGCATTAGATTGTTCAGTCTTGCATCACCCATTGTTGAACGAAGTGCTCCTTTGATCAGCTTCAGTTGACTGAACATTCTCTCATCACTTGCAACAGAGAATCCAACAGTGGCACATATCTGGCACATACGAAATGCAGAAGGCAGCATATTTTTCAATGCCAAAGGAGTTGATAGGGTCATTCTATGCACAAATCAACCAGCCTCCATACCTCGTTGTCTCAGATCTTGATGAAACTGGGTGAGCTTTTTGCCCTATAGGAGAGGTGTTCCGAGCCCAATTATTAGACTGCTACACCTTGTGGGTTCTGAGTACAGGGTGGTCCAAAATTGATGAAAAACACAATTTCTGAGAATTCGTGCTGCACAAAAATGGTCATATCTTCCTTGAATATAGAGCTACAGAGCTGAGTGAAAGCTCATTTTAAAGCTAAATTAATAGTCTTTCTGAATGGTCTGTACGTCGGTCTGTTCGACGTCGGTGTTGGGAATGTACTGTAGCAGCAGGTGGACATTTATTTTGAACCTGCACAGCTTTGAAAAGTTAACAGTATTAAAGAAAACAGACCTTATATCTACCTCATTTCGTTGCCGAGTTATACCAACCCAAAGAGTGTAATATTTCCATTTGGGACACTATGTACTTACATTTTGTTCTGGTTGTATTAAAATTGGTGCTGTGGGGGATAAACAGTGTTCATTTCTTGGTAAGGCATTGGAAGCAATGCAATATCCGTTTGAGAATGAATGGAATAATTGTACAGTAGAACGTCGTTTATCCGCACTAATTGGGACCAAGGGTTGTGCGGATAACGATTTTTGCGGATAATTGAACATACGTTTATGTAATGCAGAAAAACACATACAGAACAGTACACACAGTACTGCTTTTAGACCCTTCTTCGCTATCTAACTTCGATGCATAGCTCAAAATTTCTTCTTTTCAGGCTTTGATATCATAAACAGTCCTCTTTCCAATCTTTACAACAACTAAGGCTTCAATTAAACTCGCCTTTATCGAGTCTATTGATATTTTACCTTTTTGCTCGATTGATTAAACATTCCGATTTCATTTAACTTGGTCACTACTCGTTCAGGTCTTGGTTAATACTGTATCAAACCACAATTTGACTGTGCAAAAGGTGTTTCAGGAGTGCGGATAATTGACGTGCGGATAAACGATGTTCTACTGTATTTGGTTATTTGAGACCCGTTTCAATGTATTGACTTTCATAGAAGAAGGAGAAGATAAGAAGACTGTAATTTTTTTAAATCGAATTAACACTACAGTCCTCCCTCGTTAATCCGGCAGATATGGGATCAGAGCACCGCCGGATCATCGTAAACGTCGGATTACTGGAAATTAACTAATAATAACGAATTTTAGCAGCAGAAACTACGTTTTATTGCACACATGGCATGCAAGTGTAGGTCATGTATGTTACACATTTGTATTGAAGGTTGAAGCTAAACAATCCCCAGAAAAAATATGCTGCAGATTTTCTACAGGAAAACATTGATTTCAGCAGAAAATTACAGAAATTCCAATAGTTTTGTAGATTATCTGTAGAAATCAATATTTATCTGTAGAAAATGTAGCAGCATATTTTCAAAAAGATGCAACTGCGACTGCAGATTTTCTGCAGAAAATATAGTAATAGTTTGCAGATATTTTTCTGAATTTCAGATATGGTACAAATATTTTTAGATTTTCTACAGATTATTTTCAGTCATTGCAGAAATTCTACAGAAACCATTGTTTAAAATTTCAACATAGATAATAGAAACAGAGTGAATGGAATAAATTCTATCAGCATGAATGCATACAGAAATTCTGAAAACTGAAATCTTCATTTACCTCCCGGCAAGTTTACTAAAAAAAATTCAGAAGGCCAAAAAAACGCAGAATAATCGAAAGGCCGGATTATCGAGGGAGGACTGTGTAATTAATAAGTGTCAGGGGAAATACTGCGTGTGGGCTTGGAAACCTGGGAATGTCAGGGGATTTTTTCCAGAAAAGCTGTAGTAACCCTGTATTTATGAAGTTCTTTCAGCTCTTGTACTGCGATGCGGCACCATCTGAGAAATAAAACAATTTTCTTACATCTGTAAACTGCAATTTCAAGTGCTCTAGCAGTTTTTTTCTTGAATAGGTGAACTGCAACAGTGTCATGTTTGAGACACTCGGAAATTATAACCACACTCTTGTGCTTCATTTCGTCATTCTATCTGTAGTATGCTACAAATGGGTGAATGGTTGCTTGAGAGTTGTTCCAGTGATATCCCTCAGCCTCATCCTGGAGCACAAACGAATAATTCTCTGAGAAGTCACATACCACAGCAAACTCGCCTGGTGTCAAGGTCTCTTTGATGTAGTTTAGGTAACTTGACTGCTGTTTGGCTATGAATGAGTGTTTCTTAAGGATTTCAAGTTTGGAACATAGCAGATCTACAAATTCTTCTACAGACTTAGTTATGATTTCAAGAGTTGTGCGATCAGTGGATACCCATTGTTTATACGTTATTTCTTCAACTACATTATCCTCAAAAAGGTTTGCAAGTTTCTCTTTCAATCTGGTGCACCTGGACAGTCAGGGCACTCATTAAGATGACATTTTTCTGCTGGTTTAAGGCAGTTCATTTGGTTGAGGCAGTCTTTGTAGGTAGATATTGGTCTTATATGTTGCTTTGTTAGCTGGCTTATCTTAGACCCACTGATCATGAGAACAACATTCTGGTGAATTGTGCACACACAAACACTGTGTGTTCCACTGGCGCCTGCAAGAACACAATTCTTCAGCTTCAACTCTGCAAACTTAGAAAACCCAATCTTTCCTTCTGTCCTTTTTTTCTTTGAATATCAAATATGCTTCTTTGTGGTTCATCAAGATTATCCGTTTCTGAACATGAACTCTCTTGCCATCCTGGTACATCGATACAAAGTCCTTCTTCCCTGGCATCATGCGACTGATTTCATCACTGTTGTAGAATTCTTGAACTGCCTCTGCAGTCTTTGCAAGCAGTGACCTTCCTGGCTTTGGATTTGGAGAAGACAGAATTCCTTGTTCCTTTGCAAGTCTTTTCCCAGTACGTGCCATAAAATTTGTAACCCCAAATTCAGTTACTATCCTCTTCAAAGACCAGCTCTTAGGCAATATTGTAAGCATCATGATCTTCTCTGACCGTTTTGTACAGGTTTGGAACTTCTCCTTTAGCTGGCTAAAAATCGCTGAATTTGTAGAAGAATCCCCCTTCCTGAGACACTCTTCATCATCACTGCTGCCACCTGTCCGAAGTTCATCTGCTCCACTGATTTGTTTGCTGAATGTTTGTGTGATTTTATCCAGTTTTTGCTTTGGATATTTCACATGGGATAACTTTTTCTGTTGAACTGGTGACTCTCCAACCATCTCAAGAATGCGGTTCACTGTTTCAATGTCTACCTTTGGTGATGTAAACAGTTCATCTGCTTCTGCACATTCTTCTTGTCCACCCTCTTTGAGTTGTTTTTACAGGGTGGCCACAGACAGGGAAAACATGGAAAACAGGGAAAAGTCAGGGAATTTAAAGTGGTCAGGGAAAACAGGGAAATGTCAGGGAATTTTGAAGGCAGCCAGGGAAATTTTTGAAATATTACAGTGAAATCTCATTATAACATGTGCCCTGCTAAAATTAGTTTTAAAAGTGAGTGCTAGGTTGGTAGTTCCTTTTAAGCATTAAATTTTTAGTACAAAAACGTGTTACGTTGAGACTGAAAAGATGAGGGCGTGCCTAATACCAAATAACAAATTTTTATAAGACAAAACAACTGAAAAAGTTTGATATATTGTCTCAATAAATTATGCATATAGATTTTTAAGTGCACGTCACTGAAAATTCAGGTAACTGTTGCCAATGTACAGAGCCAAAGCCCTAAAGCTCATTTTTATTATTAATAGCCACCAAAGTCAATAGCTTAATTTGACTAAATCGAAGATCGTTAATGCAATGATAATTTGTAGAGGGATTTTGTGTTTTATTAAAATATGATTTGATGTGCAAAACTATTAATAGAAGAAATGTTCCAGGTTTTGCTGTACTATTTGTGCTGTATTTAAGATACCTTTGCAAATACAGGAAGCAAATTATCAAAAAAAAAAGATTTTTATTTTTCAACAAATGAAACATAAACAGGCAGGGAAAACTGAAAACTGGTCAGGGAAAACAGGGAAAAGTCAGGGAATTTCATATGCAAATTTCTGTGGCCACCCTGTTTTATGGAGTGCCCACCTGATCGCCTGACAGCTCAGGTGTGTCTTCATTGCTTTTTCTGGAACGTAGGCGATATATTTCCTTTCTGCATTAATTGCATACTCTGTCATGCCCATTTATGAATTGTGGAATGAATTCAACCATCCATTGCTGAACAGGACGAAGTGCATTGGTCAGTTTCTGACCATGAAATCCAAATGGGTTGGCACAGTAAATGCCTCTGAATGAGGATGTTTTCAGTGATTCGGAGGTTTCTATGTTAAGGTTGCCTGACTAGGATGGACAGGTTGCAATCAACGCAGCAAACACCTCTCTCTTGGATGTGAACAGACATGATACCTAAAATCAGAATCCGTGATTATCAGATCAAGCAAAAATCTGAATCCTGTCAAGGCTTAGGGACTGCATACGATCCTACTAACCTCAACGGTCAACTTATCCACGATGTCTCGACTTGGTGCCAGGGGCGAGTGACAGCCAGGGGGCGGAGATGGCTGGTGGCCAGACTGCTGGCGCCCTCTGGCCGCAGTTAAACTGCTGCAGAATCCAAGCCCAAGCTCAGCCCAAGTTGAAACTTGGCAGGCTCATTCTAGAGATATTGGACAATATTAGGGCCAAAAATGTAGGAAATTAAAAAGTCGTTTTTTGAATGGCGACTGATTAAATTCTTGAACGAGGAATTTGACAGTGAAAGAAAAAGAATTTCGAAAAACCTCTTCAGACCATTCAGAAAGACTATTAATTTAGCTTTAAAATGAGCTTTCACTCAGCTCTGTAGCTCAATATTCAAGGAAGGTATGACTATTTTTGTGCAGCACGAATTGTCAAAAATTGTGTTTTTCATCAATTTTGGACCACCCTGTACTCAGAACCCACAACGAGTAGTGACCAAGATAAACGAAATGGGAATGTTTTATCAATCGAGAATAAGGGTAGAGTATCAATAGATTCAATTAAGGCGAGTGTTGAAGCCTTAGTCGAATGTTATAAGATCGGAAAGCCCGAAAAGAAAAGATTTTGAGCTATGCATCGAAGTTAGATTGCGAAGAAGGGTCTAAAAGTGTACTGTACATGTTTTCTACATTAAATAAACTCGCGTTCAATTATCTGCAAAAATCGTTATCCGCACAATCCTTGGTCCCAATTAGTGCGGATAAACGACGTTCTACTGTATTGATGCAAAAACACGCTTATACAGGGTGTTGCCGAATTCGTTTGACAAACTGACAGGGTATATTCGCTGCACAAAAAGAAGACTTAAAGTTCCTATGAACCCTTCTCCGGAAATGCTTAGGTTTTTGAATAGGACCTTCATAAAATGCGACATCCATAATTCATGTCCCCCACATCTTTATTAGGAACGCATAATGAATGATCAATGGAAAGATGTGGGGAGCATGAATTATTGATGTCACATTTCATATAGGTCCTACTTAAAAACCTAAGCATTTCTGGACCACGTGTATTCAATTTCCAGTCAGTAAACTGAAGTTCGTGACATAATCATGTTCCTTGTGTAATTATGATGTAGTGCTGAAGTAAACCTTAATATTTGGTTGGACCTATATAAAAAGAGATAGAAGAATTGCAGCCACAGCTCTTCAATGATTTGAAGGCATTCTTTTAAGGCCCCGGGGTGCCTTTGTTTGTCTCCACCGTAAAGTGCGTGAAGTGCGATGCAGCAAATTGAGATGCAGCAAATTGAGATGCAGCAAATTGAGA
>WWPM01002753.1:0-12080 GCA_023279145.1 Glomeris maerens | reverse complement strand
GGGGGGGGCAAAGGACTTTATTACCACACTGTATATACAGGGTGTTGCAGAATTACAGGACAAACTGACAGGGTATATTCCCTGCATGAAAACAAGATATACAGTTCCTATGAACCCATGTCCGCAAATGCTGGGGTTGTCAATTAGGAACCGGGATGTGACATGAATAATGAATGCTCCCGCTTTGGGAAACTAGCTGGTAATACGGTCGGGATCGTACTTTGAAACCCCCTGACCTCTCGCCCGTGGTACATTGCTGATTTACGCAAAGCAGGCTGCTCATATGAGAACTCCCTTACAGCCTCAAGCAGGGACAGGGGTCAACACGAAAAACACAGTAATTATTGCGCATTTTGCGTTCCCTAATGCTCCATTTCGCGGTGCGCAACGGAAAAAACAGACCGTAATGTGTGTCCAGATACTATCAGTCTTGCTTTATTAACTCACAGGACATTTTTAAAATGGCTACCACCAACTTCAATGCATGCCTGACACCTCTGAAACACGGAACGCCAGACAGAGTCGAACACCCGCAGAATTTCACAGATCGTTTCCGCAGCTACAGTTATGCGTGCCACAAGGCCATCCACTGCGTCAATAGGGATACCGCATACCAGGTCTATCACGATTCCCCATAAGAAGAAATCGAGGCATGTCAGATCTGACGATCGTGGTGGTCGGGCTAGAGGTCCACCGCGGCCTATCCATCGTTCACCAAATGTAGCCGTCAGGTATTCTCACACATCACAACTGAAGTGACATGGTGCCCTGTCATGCTGGAACCACATGTTCATCCGCACTGCCAAAGAAGCGTCCTCCAGCAGGCACGGAACCATATTACCAGCTAGTTTGTGAAAGTGGGGAGCATTCGTTACTCATGTCACATTCCGGTTCCTAATTGACAATCCGAGCATTTGCAGACATGGGTTCAGGAACTTAATGTCTTGTTTTCATGCAAGGAATATACCCTGTCAGTTTGTCCCTGCAATTCTGCAACACCCAGTATACTAATGAAGAACAGGTGATTATTGTGATCACACTTGGGCATTAATAAATTGATAATAGGCGATTGATTTCGGCCAATTGAAATGGTACATATTCTTATAACAAGGTATAATTAAGCATTTACATCATGGGGTTTATCAGAATGCAGTGTAAACCATATTATATCAAGAAAAATATTTGCTGCTACTCATTTGTTTGTTCATATGCATTGAGCTAAATGCGTATATCTCATCATTCGCATATTCATTCGAGAAAAGTGCTTTTACAGACCTACTTCTACAGTACCAACAATTTTTAAATTGGAGGAAGCATGATTTATTTTACATCGTTTTTCTTGTCAAAGGAAGAAAACTGTTTTATTAAATTTGTAAAAGATAATTTGGTTCAAGAGGCTTCTCCATCGGTCATATAAATTAAAACTGGCATTTCTTAACTCCCAGGGATTTGCTGAATCCTGCATTTCTTTGCGAATCACCCAGGAATTTTGGGCAGCTGGAGACAACTCTCACAGGAGGCTTGCTGAAGTTTGAATGAAAAGCGTTTTGCAATAAACGAGTTGAGGACAGTGAATAATAGAATTTTAAGTTTTGGAACATATATACAGTCTCAAGCTTGACTAAGTGCAATATCGCGCATCTGCAGATTGCGTTTAGCTTTTGCGCTTTTCTTATCTCACACAACCAGAGCGCACGCAGAGCCAACCTTTTTTCAAAAGAATTTGTACAGGTACTCCCGAAAGCATCTCCAGGTTCATCACTTATTTCCGAGAAGGTTAACGTCTCTTCGAAGTGCTTCATTCACACGAGAAATTGGATTTGGATTGAGACTTGCAAATAGTCTATCATGATAGAGAACCATAAAAGAACAACTTGCCTCAAGAAAGTATACTAAAGCACCTATAACTATAAAAGTTTTCAAGTCAGATAGACGAGTTGGAAAGTCTCACCAGCATTAAGCAGCTCAATCAAACTTCTCTTTCAATTGTGGATTATACTGAAGGAAAAACGCAGAATTTATGTTCGAAAGAAGAGACAGTTTAGCTTAATTAATATATCTACGTAATAATTAAAATTTATTTCATATGATTCTGTGTAACCATCCTGAATGTGCGTCAATCATGATTCCATTGATCCCCAGATTACGTTGTTATGCACGGAAACCAAGGCAACTGCAGTTGTACTCTGCTGATTTAATTATTAATTGATGCGGAACTATGTATTTGCAGAGTATAATTTAAATTACGCATTGAAACAAAAAAGGAAAATACACCAAATGATATAAAAAACATTTGAAAAGAAAGGTTATTAAAGTCTTCATCTACCCTTGAAAACCTCCCCAGGGTTTGCACCTTCTTCACCTCAATTTGTATTTAATTGCAAGGGTGTACAATATAATATCATATGTTAATTGCTATTGCAAAATGAACCAAATTTTTGGTAATTAATCTATCCTTGGCTTTAAAAACACGTCTCTGTTCAAGGAAATGGGCATGCATATTCATATATTGTTTAAGATATTTTTGACGTAAAGTTAACCCACCGTAAAAACCTGTAATTGAACACCACCTTTAATTGAGCACCATCTCTAATAGTCCGCCAGGTACAGTATCTGGTAAACAAAAAAGTTTCCCTGACATATTAAACAGAAAAAAAACATAGCTTGAAAAGCAGATACGAAATAAAAATCTATTGCTGAAATTAGAAACTGATGGAAGTGGTTAATTGATAATTTCAGTAAGCTCTTAATTTTTCATGCATTAAATATTTTACAGCTGGCAAAGTGAAAAATGAATTCAACAAATAAGCAAAAAAGTGGGATTGGATTTATTGTTTTAGTTTTATTTTGTTTCGTGCTCTTACAGAACATTTGAAACAGGTTATCGCATCACGGCTGTTTTCAGAAATTTAAAATAAAGAAATTATTAATATGATTTTGGGCAAATGAAGTAAAGATTGGAGAAACTGCTCGATAAAATGATCAAATCGGTGCAGTTACATTCACATAAACCCTATCACACAAACTAAACGGGAAAAGAGGGTGAGAGGGGAGGAGCTTGTAGTAGAATATCACCGGAAGGGAACATGTCGTCTTCTTCCGGGAATAGATAAGGAAACGGCAGCTATCATCACTTGCATCTCAAATGCTTTTCAGCCATCATTCTAGATTAAAGCCAACTATCGGAATTGCAGGACACGTACAGACCATCACATTTTATAGAAACGCCCGATCAGCCACCATTCAGTTAATCACTTTTTGATCGCAGTTTCGATTTTACGACCATATATACTCGCATTGATTTTAAACCTTCTGAATTTTAAGCTTTAATTTTACTAACTGACTTTCCTTTCTGAAATACATATTTATTTGCACTTTCAGATCAACAATGCAACATTCGCAATTAACAATAATCTAGCTATAGAATATTAAATGACATTTTTTGTTTTAAAATTTATCAAAGTCTTAATTTGGAATGCCTTGGCAAATAAACCACCCAGCATGGCTAATTTGTTTTTATTTGGATACGACAAAAATCCATATTTCATACACATGAAAGGAAAAAAAACAATTATACAGAAATATTTTTGCAATAAAAATGAAATGAAGACTTGCATTTACAGGGTGGTGCGAAATGATTGACCCCCTCTGTTTACACATTTCCCAAAAAATACAGAAAAACTGAATATACCATCTTGTAGATAATTCAATTCTGCATGGGGGGGGTCAAATTTGGCAATGCAACGCTTCAGCTACAGGACACGGGAACCGTTGACTGAAAGTAAGTTAACCTCAAAACGTATAAACAAAAACACCAAAAAACCGCAATTTTTGTAAATTTTCAGCTGTCAAAAATGAGTTTCGATTTTGCTTCTTCGTCAATAAATTGTGAATGGAAAGGAATTTTTACAGTCCTACACAGAATTGAATTCACTTGGATGTTTTTAATTTAACCATTCCCAAATTATGTTGACCACAGAAGAAATTACGATTAATTACTTGTACACTGGCAATCATAGGAGAGATCATTCATTCACCTCTGTATTGTTGCCACTCCTTTCCCTGTCATAACCTCGTATATTCACATGTCAAACCAACTCATGTGTTGTCGCTAACAAAAGAGAAATTTATTGATTAACCATAACCAAGCTGCGATGCGCAATTAAAACTTCCAAAATTGCAGCTACAGCATCTGGAAAAGTTTGAACACCACTTCCTTTCAATAAACAAATAAGCAAAATTAATATATTATACCAATAAGAAAATGTTGGCAGGCAAACACGTGACATAAGTGTCAGGGAACACAAATACAATTTTAACTGCAGTTTTTAATAAAATCCGACAAAACAAGGGAATGAAATTCTTCTTGTAATATCGCATGCTGCAGATGATTTTGCTTCAACATTGTGAAAGATAAAACACCTATCTCATTAACCAATGACGAAAATAACAGGAATCAGTCAACTGTAAACTTTGAGAAAATATCAAGAACATATGAGGGGTCCATTGCTTGCACAAGTTTGGAATGAAAATTGACCATTCAAACAGAACAATTCATACGAGATATTCTAGCAAATCAACACAAACTGCACAAAAAATGAAACAAATGTCATGCAAGATAGTAATCCGACAAAAGTTAATAAAAAAGAGAAAATAAATTGGCAGCTGTCAAAGGTATAAGCCCTAATTAGCATTAATAATAAGTTGTCACATGTAAAGCATGAAAGCATTGCACTTCAAGTGCTGCAAAAATGGACAAAAACAGAACATCATTTATTCGATCTACAGGGAAATATTGATTTTCAATACAATCACACAGAATACACACCATCGTAGCTTGTTTTCCACCACTTACTATATAAACTCCCAAGGCGCCATCAGAGGAAACCAGAACTGGGACTTAAAACTTCTTTTGCCATGCTCGAGAACACAGAAAAAGTTATATGCATGCAGAAAGATTACCTTTAAAGAAAATCATTCTGAAGAAAAGAAATCTTTCCTAATAAAATGTACCTTACGTATTCCACTGGGAACATCTTCAGTTGAAAGAAACAATGAGATATAGACAAATTTGGCAATTTTACAACAAAGAATGCAAAAGGCCAGCTCAACTGACAATTAATAACAAGGAAGCTAAACAGTAATTCCTTGCGAAATTACTGATATTATAATGGAAATAGATTAAATTATAAAACACTAACTGAATTGATTTTTCGGGGATTTTTCGATTATGACCACAATCCTATGCACAGTACCATAAACCGACTCACCAAATCAGCTTATAGATAGGATTTTAGTCTACAACTGCTGCATTAACTATACAAATGTGATTTTAAAATCAACGATTTAAGAGCATTTAACGGGTTATAATGACATTTCAGCAATTATAATTAGCTGCAGTCTTGAAAATCATTATTATGTGTGAAAAATGTATGTAGCCACTGTGTCAGTGGTATTAATTCAAAGAAACAAACAATTTCTAACCTTTTTGCAATCAACATTAATTGCACTATAATAAACAATTTGCAGCTTGTGAAGTAGATCGACTTTGAATAAATGTCAACTAATTTTATTGGAATAACGGAAATCAGCAGCTATTTGCCTTTCAATATAATATTAATATGACGTCTGCATAAGACAAATGAAAATTGTATTGGATCACCTTTAAGTATAGGGAAAGAATTATTAATGGATGAGTAATTTGCCCCGAAGTTGATTGGTAAGAAGAAAGACTGTTGGCGAAGTATGTCCTACACAAAAATGCGGTTCACCAGAGCGAGAGACCCAAAGTTTCTCGCCCAATTGCTCGTCTCGGTCTTCCTTTGTGTGCACAAGGTTACAAAAGGATCAAGAAGAATTGCAGGTTTATCAAATCGAGTGGTCACTTCTAGCAATGAAAACAAGAATGTCCCGTCGATACCAACCAGTATGTACAACGCCATAAAAACGACAACAGGCCATGTTGACCACAAACGCCACTTCTCAACTCTTGTGTTCAATTCCACTTCCTGCTCAATTTGACCAGGTATCCAACATTTTAGCCGTCCAACTTCACAGGTTTTATTGTACGTAGTATTTACACCGATTTTTATGAAAAGTGGGAATTGTGTTAAAATAGGAAAACTTTGGAATTTTTTCCAGCGGAAACCCTACATCTCAAAATTACCAAAAATGTACCCCCTAGTTTCATTAAAATTATTTTCATGAATTATGTGCGTCTTGGTGATTTATGATTTTTCCGGATGGTAAATTATTTATTAATTACAATGATAATACAAATGGTTTACGATACTTTATCAAGGACACAATATACTAACTAACCAGGACTATGTACTCTCTCGATTCTGTGCGTTCACTTGTGATTCTGGTTTCCCTACCAGGTGGAGCATTTCTAATACGGTCAAAAACACCGGTTTGCCACATGATCGATACCGTATCGAGAAAACACCATATTCGTGTCATCATTAAACTGGTATGCTATTTTCAGAATAACAATACAAATATTGAAAACTAATATAACAATTGTATGTTGAAATATGTACCGATTATCGGCACTGATACGAACTTCAATACCGTGCTAGGTCCTAGAAAGTCTTCTAGAAAGGTAAAACAAGCCCTTTTATGAGACTCATTGTCATCAACCAATCCTGTGGCGGACATGCACTCCCTCTTGGTAAAGGATGTGTGAGCTTAGTAAAGACATTGTGCCCTTAGTCACATGACAGCAGTGCATAAACATTGGCCTAATATGTGATCACAAGTGCATACTTTTGCCTACTGGTGAATTCCACGTAAGTGTAACACAAAAATTATGCGTCCGCAATGACTTTAAAAGCTAATTCCTTGTGTGCAATAGCTTGGATTTTCTTGCTGTTTAACTTTTATAAAACTAGGATAGCCATAGAAATCATATTGACTTGAAAAAAGAACTTTAACAGCTGATTTGATATTTAATAAGCATACACCAAGGTCGCATTTCATGGTGAAATTGAGGTGCGTCAGCAACACACACTTTGAAAATAAATATTGTTTAATTGGTTATGGTAAATAAATTTTGAGCTTTTTTATCTCAAATTTCATAGTCTCCCAGACATATTGGCAAAAAAAAATTTTTAAATATCACAAAAAACATAATAAATATATATTTAAATAAAGAATTTAACGATGCAAATTTGTGCGTCAGCAACATGGAATTGCCCTACTGTCCCTATAAATCGGTCACCAGGAAATCAGACAGCTGCGATTTTTCTTTACAGCTAATAAAATACTGCTTAGAAATTATTTCTGCTATTTGTTCAAAATTAATCTAGTTAGAAATTAAATGAATGGATTTCAAAAGCAACCCTGGGCACCGTAAAATACTCTGAAATGGAATTTGAGAAGAATGGATGAGGGGGATGGTTCCGTAACACCTTATCGCCGGAAATAACATCGCCGAAGGGTATATTCAAATGCACAAAAAGAAGACTTAAAGTTCCTGTAAACGCTGGTCCGGAAATTCTTAGGTTTTCAGTAGGACCTACATAAAATGTGACATCCATAATTCATGCTCCCCCCATCTTTCCATTGATCATTCATTATGCGTTCCTAATAAAAATGTGGGGAGCGTGACTTATATGTCACATTTTATGTAGGTCGTACTTAAAAACCTAAGCATTTCCGGACCAAGGTTCATAGGAACTTTAGATTTTCTTTTTGTGCAGGGAATACACAGTCAGTTTGTCCAACGAATTCAGCAACACCCTGTATATGAATTTCAATAATTGTAGCAATATTTTATGAAATGACGAGCGAGTGATGCTTTATTTTAATAAAGTAATACATGATGAACTTTCTTTCCATTTACTGTAGTAGTTTTATTTTAATAATGCCATAAATTGCGAATTTGCTTTCATTTTATAAGTTGTAATTCATGGGAGTCATTAATGTTGCAAAATTTCTGTTTAGGCCAAGTAAAATAAATTCTTCGTTTAGGCCATGCAAAATTAATTCTACGCTTATCGTCCCCGTCCGCGCCGAGTTTTGTGAAATTCGCATTTCCAATTTTAAAAAAAAATTGCCCGCGCGCCATAAAAATTTTTGAGAAAAGGGAAAAATTATGCGATAATTCCTTGTAGATTGGATGCTAGCAATAACGCCATTATATCGAATTCTTCGTTATTTTAAAGAAATCTTAAAAATTCTAAAAATTACTCAAGTTCTTGATAGGCGTTTCAGTAAACTTGGAGACAGTTCGATTGCGAAGGCATGGAGATGGGCGGCGAGCTTTAGCCTCGAACCCGCGCGCCGACGTCGCATGCCTTGGCACCTTAATCGAACTATACCCGCGTAAAACTGTTTTTACAATACTAATTAGATAGTAAATATACAGTATAAGCTCGGTAATCCGGACCCCGCTGATCCGGACTGGCACAATAATTAAAAAACCAATAAAACATGATTAAAAACACAAATGATTATTTTGCTCGTTCTGTTGCTGTATACAAAAGTGTTATGGAAAAGAACCTGTAGTTCTGGGTTTTTTGTTCAGTTAAACAATAACACATTTAACCTTGAAAATAAAAGTTACTTTTCCAAGGGCATTGTTGCATTGTCAACGGCGGCGTTTTTGCGTTGTTTTATAAATTGGGCCAGACAATTAAAAATGTGGGGAAAAAAATTTCCGCCGCGCCGATTTAGCGAAAATTGGGCTTTTAAAATTTTAAAATTCTTTATAAAATTCCGCCCGCCTTGCCGATTTTAAAAAAATTCCGGACGATAAACGTAGAATTAATTTTGCATGGCCTTATCGTCCGAAATTTTTTGAAATTTTAGAAAAATTCGGCGCGGGCGGATATTTTTTTCTACGTTTTTCTAAGCTCGTTTTGTTGTTCGTCCGTCCGTCCCTACGTATGTATGTCGTCTGTCCGTCTGTTCCAGAATTTTAGGAATGGAATCCGAAATTTCATTCCAAAAATTCTGGAAAAGCGCGGTGTTCAGAACGAAGTGACAGATGAACGAGTTTCATGCAGTGGCGCCATCTACCGTTGTCCGCCACAGCTGGCTTTTTTAGTGATAAACGCTTCTATTTAAATTTCCTTAAGATACACATCATGGACTTGTATTACAGCGCGCCAAATACTTCAAAACGCACATTTGGAGCTCCGGTTTGCGAGAAACAGGGAAAGACAGACAAAAATATCGAAAACGGTGAAAATTTTCAGCGCGGGCGGATTTTTTGTTGTAAATTTCCAAAAAAAATCCGCAAGGGACAATTTCAAAAAAATCGGCGCGGGCGAGGACGATAAACGAAGAATTTTTTTTACTTGGCCTTATGTGGGCTATGTTTTGTCGCCGCAATGTTTTGCCGCAGCGATGCTTTCGCCAGCAATGTTTTGCCAATACGATGTTATAGGTCTTGAGACATCAACTTTTTCTAATTTCTAAACTTGGCTAAATCATATGTAGGGGTATCCACTTAATATCAAAGCATTGTTAGTTTTTGGAAATTCTGAAGAGCTACCGAGATACAACACCGTTTGTGCCTTGTTGAATTCGTTTCATATCTGATCGCAAGTGAGCGATAACCGCGTGATTCCCGAACGATATTGATAACGTAGTAGATGCAGCATGACGCAGAGACTGCGAAAAGATTGAGTTGAGAAATGCCAGTTCGTCGTGTTGTTTTCGGCTGTTTTTGGTAAAAAGTCTAGATTGAGTAAATTGTCTGTTATCACTGAGGGAAGTATCGAATTAAAAGCAGGAACCTGTTCTATCAATATTCAACGATAATCGATGTTGCGCATGCGCACTTCAAGCCTTTCTTGTATACCGTGACGTCAGATTATGAGCGAACGCGCCCGTCTGTTGGAGGGAAAATGCATAATCAAAAAAAATCGTATATCCGTTCAGATTTTGAAAAAATTGTATCATAACATCTCAATCATTAAGTGTTGCAGTATTTATTGCCTCAGTCAGTTTTAAAACAATTTTTGGCTGTCTCATGACCTTTAAGTCGCCGCAATGTTTAGTCCGGCGATGATTTGTCGGTTTTTTGCGTGATGTTTTCGTCGGCGATGAAATGACGTGATACCGCTGGGGATTAATTAGGTTGGATTATAAGTAGTACTTGAATCCTATGGGTGTTCAATTCATGAGATTGTTTAAATACCATTTAAAAGTACTATAACATCACCAAAGAGAGAAGTAACACTGGGCGGAGAGTATTTCGTTTATCCCGCCCTATTCCTATAAATTAATCAATTGAAGCATAGCATAATTTTTCGCCTACTTCTTCCTGGTACGAGTATGAGTGTTGCCGTTTGCTGAAACGTTAACCCTACTATACATAACTGCAATTGTAACCGTTATGAAAATACATTAAAAGCTCCCTAATCCGGACTTGGTGGGACCGGAGGTCGTCCGGATTAATGAAAGTCCGGATTAGCCGAAGTACATATTTTTAACCGGGAAAAAATTATTAATGTTTTGCATATGCTAAAAACAACCAGTAAACTGTATAACAGACATTTATTTTATGTGTACGTACTGTATTTAAAACATTTAACAAGGGAAAGAGTTACACAGTAGGAGCAAAATCTTCATTTATGTGTTTTTAATTATGCTTTATTTATGTTTTTTAATTATTTTGCCAGTCCGGATTAGCGGGCGTCCGGATCAGCGGGCGTCCGGATCAGCGGGGTCCGGATTAGCGAGCTTTTAATGTACAGTTAATGGGGACAAATAGCGTTTTCGGCATGTGTTCTCGATTTTAGTGGTTTTTGCCAAAAAGTTTTGCCAGGAGAATGTAATCTACACAGACAGACCGCCATTGGCTGAAATTTAGCCACGTCCAGTGTTCCTTATCTCTTTAGTGATATTATAGTGTCTCAACCAACATTGCGGCGGAGAATTATTACGTCTCCGCATTTGCATAGATGTACACAAAATTGAACGGTCAACTGAATTTATAGCAGGTTACTATCAAATATTTTTCAATCAAAAATTATACCAATAAAAGCATATTTTTGTCAACATCATCCGCAGTTTGTTAAAGTCCAATGCAAAAACTGTCATAAGGCTCGTTATCTTTTAGGAGCCCAGCTAGGATTTCATCAATCAATTGGTGCGACATCCAATGTGACGTCACAAACATCTGTTATTGGTTTCCAATAGCAACATCCTAGTGACATTTCACTGAAATTCCTAAAATACACTGCACTATAAACATAGCCGTTTAATATCTCTCTAGAATATAAAGGGTGTTCCGGAAATACTTGGACAAACTAACAGGATGTGTTCCCTTCATGAAAACTAGATATAAAGTTCCTATAAACCCATGTCCCCAAACGCCTATGTTTTTATGTAGGACCTACATAAAATGTGACATCCATAATTCATGCTTCTCACATCTTTCCATTGATCATTCATTATGCTTTCCTAATAAAGATATGGGGAGCATGAATTATGGATGTCACATTTTATGCAAGTCCTACTTAAAAACCTAAGCGTTTGGGGACATGGGTTTATAGGAACTTTATGTCCTGTTTTCATGCAGGGAACACATCCTGTTAGTTTGTCCAAGTACAGTAGGACCTCGATATAGCGTCTCCCGCTTACGACGTTATTCCGCTTATAACATACAAATCCAATTTAACCGAATTTCAGCATATCTTTTTAGTGTTAGAAAATCCCGCATATAACGAACCCACTTATAATGAAATCCCGTTTATAAAGCAGATATTTCGCTGCAACCATCCGGATATAAAGTTTTTGAACAGTAAATTTGTAGCAGAAGGGGTATACTTTCTCACTAACAGCAGTCTCCACTACCCAGGATCACCGTCAGTGAGCAGTAGGTTGCGCAGCAGCCCATCCCTTTCCTGATTTCTCCAATCACACGGGTTACGACCGTCTCATGCCGACTCGCAAAGTTCAAAGTTCTACTGCATAACGAGTCTTAATTAAGATGTACTATGTAAACTGTACACTATGTACCTTATTAGGGTCTAAGATTTAAAAATAAATAGTTCTCATAATAAAAAGCATGTACGCGATGTTTCCACTTCATTTATTGCAAAAAACACAAAAGTCTGCATTTA